>JASGAU010363364.1:0-23968 GCA_030220045.1 Australoheros facetus
TGGAGTACAGCAGTAGCTTGATCTTGTCTTTTTTCTCAGAGGCATCATCATTTACAGGATAAAATGTATTCAGAAGGATAGTACCTTATTGTACAAAAAAAATTATATCTTTGAGCAATTTGCTGCAGTGTACTTTTAGTAGCTCTTGCCTAATGTTGGCATAAATACCACTGAGAAAGAAATCTTTAATGCAAGATGTTATCACAGGGAGAGAAGATATAAGACATGGCTTTAAGTTATCCAGATGCATTGAATAAAATACACAAGTATGGAAGGTGTAGACACATTCTGTACAGCCCATCTGTGGTATTTTTTTGTGATGAGTTTTAGTTAGAAACATGCACATTTTGTTTTTAACATAATGTTACACAGTCTGGTCTGCATATAAAAGGGACCCAATCATCAACCTATAAAGTCAATTTTTTATAAATTTTATAAATCTGTAAAGCTATTTTTTTAAAGTAGCACCCTGAGCAACAACTAGTCCCAAAGAAATAAACAAACTAAATATTTAAAGTTACTGAAAAATAAACCTAATGTAATAACACTAGCCTTCATTCCTAAAGATCACAAAATACAAAGCAGGTACTCTTTATGTGCATTTTGTATAACTGTAAAAGCTATTCTTGTTAGCAGACAGTCTAGCTATTTCCTGAATTTAAGGTGACCAAGCTAATATCTAATGAACATCTGCTTTACCATCAAATTGGTATACACACGTTTACCTGAGTTCATTGTTGACATTTTGTTTCCTAAGTAATACTGTAACAATCAGATGAGTGTTTTGTAATTATTATTATTATGCCTGGTCAATTGAATTCAAATCAATTTTATTTATATAGCATCAAATCACAACACGAGTTGCCTCAAGGCACTTTATACTGTAAGGTAAAGACCCTACAATAATACAATGAAAACTCCAACAATCAGCCCCCAGCAGCCTAGGCCTACTGCAGTGCAACTAAGGGAGGTTTCAGGGCCACCAGATCCAGCCCTAACTATAAGATTTATCAAAAAGTAAAGTTTTAAGCCTAATCTTAAAAGTAGAGAGGATGTCTGTCTCTCGAATCCAAACTGGTTGTACCAAAGAGGGGCCTGAAAGCTGAAGGCTTTGCCTCCCATTCTACTTTTAAATACCCTAGGAACCACAAGTAATAAATACTGCATTAAATATTTTGGTCAACAGTACTGAAAGCTGCAGTGAGGTCTAGCAGGACAAGCACAGAAATGAATCCACTGTCAGTGGCCCTGAGAAGATCATTTGTCACCTGTGATGAATTCTGAATCCTGACTGAAACTCTTCAAAATCAACGTCTGTGGAAGTAGAGTTTAGGTAGCTGCTCTGCACTGTCAGCACATGGCATTGAAGACAGCAGTGGAGGAATTATATCCTTAAACGTTTTCATTTTCAGAAAGACATCTACTGTAGTAAAATTAATTCCCCCATGATTGCAAATTTAAATGTGATTGAGAAATGATTAAAACAAAAGAGGGTTTTCAGGGAATACAGTTAAATGTTGAGCTTCTATGTCATATGTCAGATTCAATATTAACATTAGCGACCTCCAACTGACGTGTGTCATTACTGCCAATGTGAATTTTGCGTTTGGCCTCCAAAGTCACAAACAGGCTACATTTATTACAAGTATCATTATTACTAAAGGAGGTCGTGAACATTTGACACACAGAGCAGGAGAGTGTGGGAGGGACAGTTGAAGAAGCCGTGCTGTTAGTAAGTCGGTAGAGAGCTAAGCTAATAGCTACGTTAGCAAATCCCTCAAGACACATTGAGTGAATACTATGAATTTAATTTGCAGGTGATTCAGCAGAGACTTATCTTTGGATAAAGCATGTGAAAGTTGCACTATGAAATAAGTAATATCTAAAGATTTATAATTAATCAAACTACACAAAACGCCACTGTGCATTGTAACAGGTCAAACACACAATATACAAGAACCTAATTTGAACTCTTTTCTTTCATTCATCAGCTAAGCTTCTATTCCGTTGTTTGCTTGACTTGCTTAACAAGAAGGCTAATCGCTACATCACCTTTTAATTACAGTCACATTTGCCACATTAAGAGGATTAAAAGTCGCCGACCCCTTAAACAATAGGTGGTGAGTATGGGCCATATAAGCTGTGCCATGTTAGCGTGTTGAAAGGTGTCAACCTCACCAGATCAGTGAACAAAGCACTCAAACTTCTCAATATTATCTCTGTCTATAATGTACATGCATCTTATTTTCTACACAAAACTCACTCCATGTCTACTCCACACACACGCACACAGAGACCCAGATATTTTGTGTCAGCACGAACTTGGCAAAACATGTGGCGGGTAGAGGTATTGGAAGCTAAAAACAACACTGTGAAGTCTTTGTCTAGTGCCACTGGACAAAGACTGATCAATGATTGCAGAGGCGTACTGCAAGAGTTAGATGATTACCTACAGAGTGTAAATCCCTGAAATACTGTCTGGAATATAAATTAGACTGATAAAACCAAGATATGTTCACTTGGGAACTTCACATCAAAAGACGTCTCTTTAAGCACATACAGTCATTACCAGTGAGATGACATCAGAGTAACTGAATAGGCATGGCACTACCCGTACTGGAACACGACTTCTGCCCACCGTTTGATGCCTATGGAGTGCAGACCTTTGATCTAATTTTGGTGTGTGACTTGCCCTTCACACAAACACTCATCATCCGTGGCACAGTCAGAGTAGCAGCCAATCTGTACCATCAATACTTGCTGAAGATTGTTAAATACATTTTTCTTGTGGTGAAAATCTTGGGCTATGGAACCAGCCATCTGGGTTATGAAGGAAAAAGCCCAGCAAGGGATATGAGAGGAAAAATAAATCTGCATCTGTGGCAGAAAAAGTTTGCTCTCTGTTGTTCCTTATAACACAAATGTGCATCATCTTTTTCGCGATATGAAATTATGACCATAGACACCTTGGAGATCATTTGGAATTTTTTTTTTTTCCCCCCTAACAGTGACATGCTCTCTGGTTCAGCTGGGAAACAATACGGAATCATGTCAAAAACTGTTTATGTCCTTCCTAAGTGGGAGAAATCATACAAGTTGCACTCCATTTACTACTGATTGAATGCAATGACCTGCTCAGCTTCTTTCAGTGATCAAGTGCTCTGTAATTTTTTTCTTTTTCTCCATCATATTGCATGAACACAGCAGAGGCTAGCCTGCTGTCATGCATATAACTCTCTTCCCAGAATCCCAATGCGGAATACGATACAGTATCACATCATTTTCTTTTCTCCTCTCTCTCCGTTAAAGAGTTCACTATTACCCTCCCATCTGCTGTTTTCATGTCTCATCAAAGATTTCTCTTCCCCTCACCAACTTTAAATATTCACTTCGTGTTCTTTCAACAATAGCTTACAAACACTTGGAAATAATTGAGTCTCAGCGGGCTGACAAAAAAGGGAGCAGTGATCGTGCGCAGTGGAAGTGATCAAATATGGCCTTGAGCCAACCGTCTTTGTAGATGGTCTTTGTATTGCCATTGATCTGGGGGTGGATACACCCGAGGAATACATTATTTATGTTCTTTTTTCCTCCCGACAGTAGCAAGTCACAAACAGTAATGGGATGAGATGGGTGTCACACCGGAAGAGAGGAAACCAGTGCTGCAGAGTATACGGGCAACCCTGAAGACTAAAGGCAGTGGCCACAAAACCATGACAGAGGGCTTTCATCTCCTAACAGAAAAGTAATTGTCAAGATAATGTACTCCTCAATCTTACTGTACACAGGGTGCCATGTCATCATTACTACGGGCATGGAAAGTGCTTTTAACAACCCCCATAAGCCGATCATATGCCCCTCCAGTAAGCTGTTAAAGCTGCTTGTTCTTCTTCCTGCAGAACAAAAAAAGTAAATGTGGAATCAAACTGAGCAATCTGCCTAGTTTAGCTCATGTGGAACATTTAATGTGGTTCTGCTTTCTCTTTGTACCCATCTAAACCGCAAAACATGAAACAATAAATGCAGTAAATTTGTTTCAGCATTTTTAGTGTCTAAGGTCATTCAGTTGATAATTAGCTGAAAGAAGCTAAGTACTTTCTCTTGCAAGTAACACAAACAAGCTGAACAGGCTTCCTGACGCAACCATGTACGATAATTCAATTACTTTCTGTTGAGTGCTCTTGAAATATTGCATCTTAGAATGTTGATAGTATTTGAATTATTCAGATTTCTCTGTGCGTGTTTGTGTTTGCACGAGTTAGGCTTGACGGAAATTTTTGGGAGATTACTTTAGGGTAATTATCATAAAAATTATCATAAAAGTCACTGCAACCTCACATTCATGTATAAAATATTGTAGGGGATTATTATGATGTATATTACTAATAGAAGAGTTTTCATTGACATACACTGATCTGCAACATGTGAAAAAAAAAAAAGAAAAAAAAAAACACATTCTGGGCATATTTGTGCTAGAAATCCAAAGAGGCTTCAAGCAACAACATGTAAATTAAGTTGTGAATATTTTTTTTCTAGTTGCTCCTGCCTACTGCACCTGTAACCTGTAAGTGTTGGTCATATCATTACTAAAAGCTTGTCTTTAAATGTGCCATCCGTGCTAGTTAAACGGTCTATTCTGGCTTTGATATAGCATTTAGCCTTTTTTCCCTTAATTTATTGGCATGAGAAGCATCTTTGTAGCTAAGCATCAATGTCTGCATTGAATTTTTGTTGCATAGCACATGAATTGCCTTTTGACCATGTTGTATGCCTACTATATGTCCAGGACAGTAATATTTTTCTCTCTCTTTCTCCCAATGCATACACAATTTTCAAAGCTACTATGAAGCTCAATTTTACAATTGTGGTTCAACATGCTTGGTTCAATTGAAAGAAAAAACAAAACAAAAACTTTTTTGCCTAATTGGCCATAATTTTTTACTGAAGGAAATAAAACACTCAAATACTGCACAATAATTGAGCTATTTTCTCTAAAGTATAAAAGGAATTGTGAAATATCCAATGAAACAAGAGCATCATATTCACCATGTCTTCAATACCACAATAATAATAATTAAAACCAGCAGTGCCATTTCCACAATTAAAATTCCACTAAGTACCACAGCCCTTTGGTCTTTTTGACAGCACCGAGGACACAGCTCAACATCTGTGCTCGGTTTCACCCTGGATTCAATGAATTTAGTTCCAAGATGACAGTAAAACCTGTTACAATTATTTCTGATCATAAAACATGCCACAATCACTTCCCAATCTGCAGGTCAGTTTAGGCATATCAAACAGATTAACTCTAAAACCCTCGCCATACATGGACCAGAACTGACAGGTAGCCTCACAACTTGTGGCTACAAATACAACTTGAAAACATTCCCATCAAAAGCACAGCACTGAAGACAGCATTATCTACTCAGTGACAGTAATAATGTGTTAATGTGTACTTGGAAGTCTTGACAGAATGTAACATTAGAAACCTACAACTACACACTACAACTGTGGGGTTTTTTCTAAGTCAGTGTTTTGAAGAGTCAGTGCCAGTGTTACATAAACATATATAGAACTGTGTGGATTTTTAGTTCAACATCATTTATCGCGCAACAATATTTTAAAATTTCAGGATGTAGGCTGTAAACTATTCCTGAAACAGCCTGAAGCTAAAGAAAGCTAGCTCCCACATTCACAGACAGCCAAAGAAACACGTTTTTTTTTTCTCCTCCTTTTCAGAGCCTGTGCTATAAGCCCCTGACTCTGTATATGTATGGATAAGTGCCTGGCTGTGACCAGTAGACCCAGAGTTGGACAGCCAAACATCCCCTGAGGCGCCCCTGTTTCCCTGCTATTCAGTCTTTCATTGCAAGCAAAGCCCCCAAGTACTGGAGGATTTTACACTAATTTATGTTCATTGATTTATTTATTTATATATTATTCACAGAAAGCTTGCCAGGAACCAAGGCCAGGAATTACACATGTTGACAATAACAGTGGCTCTTGTAAACTTGGAAGTAAAGGTCAGTGTTTAAATTTGGAGGTTTAATTCCCAAATAGAAATCCCTGAAATAGCTAATGTGTCAGGAAAGCTGAAATCACTCTGTGTTTTAAGTGCTTCTCGGGACATGTGCATTTACTGTGCTGCACACATTATTCATCATTTTTCATTTATTCATCATTTATTTTCAATAGCCTGAATGTCTGGACATGGAATATAACATACGGACCCATTTATATAGCCCTTCTTTTTTGAGATAAAGTAGTTTTGATTCTATTCACTTGAAAATCTGTCTTGATTTGTTCAAGGAACTTGTTCACCTCCAATATTAAGCAGTAAATAAGCCAAGAAAGACCAATCTGTCATACGACTGAGATACAGATCTCTCATTCAGTCATACCCAGAGGTAGCCTAGTTGACTCTCGCTCCTGCACTCACTCATTTCCGAAGTCCCCTTGCACGTCTCAACTTTCAGTTCCACTCCCAGCTCAGCAGTCAAGACTGACAGGAAACCTGGAGAGGTACCCTGAGTGTCTCGTTGACCCACTCACTTACCAGACTGGTCACTCCTGTGGCTCTGACCGGTCTCACTGTAGTGCTTTACTGCAGTCCAAGTTAGTTTCCAGCCAATCATGCTTACAGCACACTCTACATGCCTCACTGGCCATAGTCGATAAAGGAAAAACTTTTCAAGTCACACATCTGATGAGACAAGCAGAAGTCCAAAAATAATCTGTGCAGAGAGGTATGTAAACACATTTGTAGGGCGACATTTTCTGCACATGAAATGTTTGCAGATATCACAGCACTAGTTTATACAGCGTCAAGTATAGCACTGCAAATGTGTTTATATATTTTTATAAACACTGGAAGCGACCATAGAAAGTGAATGAGAGCCACCAGCATTCAGCTGATTCCACAAGTTCTGGAATTTACTGGAGGGATAAACTACCACTGTACAAAAAAAATATTCCTGCATTGGTGGGGGAGAGTGCTGTCAAACGCATCAGTCCAAAATTTCCCATAGGTGTTTTAGACATCCAAGATAAATCTACTGGAAAGGCCATAGTATATCCACATAATTTTCTTACTTATTAAACCATTCAGAGACCCCTCAAGCTCTATAGATGGAATCATTGTGCTCCTGAAAAAGGAAATTCCCATCGGGATAGAAATATTTCACTTAAAAAAAACTTTGTATTGATTTGCAGTGACCTCTCCCTCTAGGAGGAAGAGTTCAGTCAAATCATAGCAGGAAAATGCTCCTCAAAACATAACAAAGCCACCAGATTCCCTCACTACAGGGGTCAAAGGTTATTTTTTTTTCTTGTCTGTTTAATAATTTTTATTGAATTTCCTTTTTCCTCCGAAGGATGGCTGGCTTCTCCCTTAAAGATAGGGTGAGAAGTGCAGCTATTTGGGAGGGGCTCAAAGTAGAGCCACTGCTCCTCCACATCGAAAGGAGCCAGTTGAGGTGGTTTGGGCATCTGATTGGGCGCCTGTTGGGTGAGGTGTTCTGGGCATGTCCTACTGAGAGGAGGCCCCAGGGCTGACCCAGGACACGCTGGATAGACTATATCTTTTGGCTGGCCTGGGAAACGCCTTGGGGTCCCCCCGGATGAGCTGGAGGAGGTGGCAGGGGAGAGGGAGGTCTGGGCTTCTCTACTTAGGCTGCTGCCCCTGTGATCCAGCCCCGGATAAGCAGAAGATGATGGATGGATGGATGGATGGATGGAATTTCCTTTTTCTGGTGCTGTTATTTTTTTGAAATACCAATTAATATTATACATATTAATATGTCTATTTGTTGCATACTTGTGTTACAAAGTGTTAAATTCTTTCCAATAACAAATACAGTTTATTAATCTAACACTGGTAGCAGACTGGTACCCAAAATAACTATACCTATACCCAAAGGCAATGAACCCGATCATGGACCGAAAAATCAGATCGGTGCAGTCCTATCTGGGAGTACATATACAAATCTTGAGAATGACACAGAAAATCACCTTCCTAATGTCAACACAACACTCAAATATCAGTGAAGGGATGTCTTAAATATGATGAATCACTATGTAAATAAAGCCATTAGTAGGCAGGCCGTGTTGTCATAGAGAATGTCACTCTAACAACAGATAACAAATTTAAGTAAAACATTGTGTTTGGATCTCATTTCACAACAGTTGGATAGTTCGTGATACTTAGTTTCTCAAAATATATAAATGTACAGTAAATCACAAGACAAGTAACTGAATCATCAGACAGCAACGCTCTGTAACTGAAAGAACACATAGCAGGCAGGCAATTACGTGCTGCCTTCAGTACCTCTAGCCACCTCTCTCAAAGACTCAGAAATATCTAGAGCTTCCAGAGCACAGTCAAACCTCTGGTAACAGTGACTAGAGAAATAAAGAGAAAGGGAGACCGGCTGGGAGAGGAGAAGTAATTCTTACAGTATCTATTTAGTGTGTTCCCTGTCCCAAGAGTAACAGCATGGCAAAGGTTTTAACAAGTCTCAAGTAACCAAAAGCTGTCTGAGATTTTACAAATATGAGAAAAAGAATGTAATAAATTAAAAAGGGGAACAATGGACCATCCCAATTTATTGGCAGTTTATGTAACAGTCTAAAAAGGAACAGGATTTAACTGCAGTCTATAGGAGTTCAGGAGCAGTGCTAATATGAAACTGGGTTTGTTGTGCGTATTGGACAGCAGCCAACTGTCACTATCTTAATAGAACAGCACAAGTGTAATATGAGTCTTTTGTGCCTTGCGTGAATTGATCTCATCATTTTGCCTTTTTTTTTTTTCCCATTTGCAGCAATTAAATAGTCAATATTGACATTTAGGCTCTGGAACCCAATAAAAGGTATGTCCATGAATTATAGAAACTGCTAACAACTATATTTGTGCCATTATCTCCTCTGTGGATTTGTATTAATTTCATTTTTTCATTCTTCGCTTCACCCTTTAACTGCACCTGTAGAATGTAACATTTTACTTCCTACAGGAAACCACAAGTCTTTCACAAAACTCAGCCAAACCTCAAAAGCTCTTAGCCAGATTTTAAGGTGTGTAAAGGTGTATAGGGGATCCTACTCCTCTTCACAGACTCCTTAAAGCATTAGCAACTAACAAACATCAGAGGTGTACTTTGTTCTATATCAGCTGTAAGCCCAAAGGAGACAAGGATCCGGGACCTGCCCTAACAAGCACTGGTCGACTGTCCTGCTGGGAGCCTTTCATAGTCTGGTAAAAATGGGGTTATGGGAGCTTGTCCAGTGTAAAAAAATACAAGTACTGTTGAGAAGTCTACAGTCTCCTCAGAGGTATAAAAGCATCCATGTCCTGACATTTTCACTATTGTTGCAAAGAAAAGACTTGACTCAGACATATCTCAATCTACCTGTGAAGCACTAGTGGGCATATTGCTATGCACATAATGACCTAACCTTTCTGGGCAAAAGGCTCACAGTTTAAAAATACTATTGAAAATGCTGCCTATTTTCATTTACTAACATGTTATATTATAGGCATAAGTGATTTTTGGTCTTGTCAGATGCAGATTTTCTTCTTCTTGGACTGACCAGACTATTGACACAGTGCACTTGCATAATAAATCATTTCTGTTATCTCAATACTAGACTAATGACCTGCTTTGCTATTATCCATTTAGTGGTGTTATAGTTAAAGCTTAAAACAATGCACACAACAAAAGGATGACTATGTTAGTGGCTTCACCTTGGGAGAATAGACAAAACATTTATGTTGCCATGTAAAGAGTAAAATGGTCAATACTCTAAATATCCTGTTTCACAGCTGAAAACTGAGGGTGCAAAGAAAGGATGAAGGGGGGCAAAGTCACTGTAAGGACATCCCAAATTGGCTGATGGAGGCAAAATACAAAATGGATAGTTCCAACAGTGACTTTGCTAAAAAAAGGAACTAGTATCCATCTTTGTGTGCCATTAGGATTTAGGCAGGTTATTCTACTGTGTGAATATTTAATGATTCTTAATTACCTTAAAAAAAAAGCCAACACTGGTCGGTAATGGCACTTAAGTGGTTTGGCTGTTATGTTTGCATGCTTGCACCTTAAATGACTTACTAGGTAGATGACTATTGGTTGTATTACGTAGTGTGACACAGTAGTGGGACATAATTCCCTTTACATACTGAATAGGGTCATTGTGAAACATTATGCCCAAAGATGTTAATTAAACTGCTATACTTCACTTCATCCTCTGTTTATACAAAAACCATCAATTTCATCAATTTGTTCAGCGGAATAGCCCAAAACATTTCTTCCCTTTATTTTATCTTAAATGCCACATCGGTGCGACATCCTCTGCCCCCAATTCTTAGCCAGCTACATCACCCTTGACCCTTGCTAATGCTCCTTGTCAACACACACAAAAAGGGACTTTCCAAAGGTGATACGACATGTATTGCCCACGGCAGATTGCCAAGGAAGGTCATTCTTCAAAGTGACACATACAGCAAGGTCACTGTCAGTGGAGGCTGTTCTTAGACCAGTTCTCTTGCATCACACTGCCTCTTCTTAGTTAGTGTATCCCTAAAGGGCTACACTGCCACCAGCAGTCACTTAGCACATCACATACTCAGAAGAAAGCAGATGCTAAGCATTTCTCACCAAACTGCAAATATACTTACAGTGTTTTATTTCACGTTATTTTACTGATGCACTGTGAAATTAAATGGGTCAAAACTAGTAAACAAAACAAACAAACCAAAAAAGAAAAACAGCCACAAAGTGAAACGCACAAAGTGTCCTCTTCTTGGCAAATACCTGCTCAATACACATGCCATCGCTATTCATGTTACTTTAAAAAAAAAATATGGTAGGTAAAGTTTAAATAGCAGCTTGTTTATCCATATCTCTTCCATTATTTTTTTTTTAATCAGGCTGTAAATATAATAAACTAAGTCATTCAAGATATTTATTTTCTTCTCTGTGAGGCAAACACTATTAAAAGAGAATTATTTTCCCCTCCTTTGAGGGGACTATGATGAGTAGGCATTTTCAGTAAATGACCCAGCTGTTCGAGCATATTGTGTTTCACCTCATCAGGGATTCAAAGGGGTTCGCAGCAGATCAGCCACATCCGCTCATGCTTTGGTCTTGACCATACCTCTGTAAACGCTGGTCTCATAGCTGGTTGTGTATATGCTACAGATGTGTGGCTCATGATGGCCAGCATGATTATGTTAAAGTATTTCTAAGTGTAATTAACAATTAAACACATATCAGCCTGTAATGTTAAAAAAAAAAAAATGTGGGAAGGATGCATGTGCGTGGTATAAATGAGAAAGGAAATCTACCATACAGTATTACCAAGACATTAGTGATAATGAACCTATGAATAAAACAGTTATCTACAAAAAAAAAGAAAAAAAGAAAAATCCTCTTATTCACCCAGAGTTATTCTGGTATTTACAAAGTGCATAATCCCAGCTGTATCCAAAAGGTCATAGAAGAAAAACTTAAATCTGAAACCCAGCATTTCAGTCTGTGATCATTGATTTTTCTCCCATGTCCTTAATGGACAGGATAAAAATATGCTGCTTCTGGGTACAAGTCTTGTTTTTGATAACACTTGCTATGCATCTGTACTCACACAATAGCAACATTAAAAAAAACTAAAAAAAAACTTGTGTTTTGAAAAGATTGTATTGAAAGAACTGTTACATATTGTACAACCTGCACTGCAACAGCTTTTAAAAACTTTTTTCCATAACTTTTAATGCAAATCAAGTATTAAATATGCTTAATTTTTGCCATTTTGGTGTGCGGGTCATTTTTTAAATACTGGAATAATAAAAGCATTTGCAAGTCTTGGTAAACCTGAAGGAAAGTTTGGACTCATAACATTTTATCTTCTTGAAAATTTCTATTGAAGTTCATTTGGTCATCACTACAACAAGGACTAAAAAAAGGTTATTCCACCTAAACTTTCTGCTGGCAACATGACAAGGGCATTTTTTTAAAAAAAAAGGTTATCAATAAGAGATATTCATACAGTATTCATCTTAATGAACCTGAACTAGATAATGTAAAGTCTCACAGTACTATGCAGTAAAAAAAAATATTGAGATACTAAGCATGATTTGGCAATTTTATAATATGATATGACTGATAGTTTGCTGATACCAAATGAAAAAGGTGCACATGATTGCAAATGATTTATTATATTTGGAAGCAGGTGTGTCAGATTTCATCTGCCTACCAGCGTGTATGCATACTGATATAAGCTCTGCTTCTGTGAGTAATAAATCAAAACCCCAGCATTTCTGCCATTAATGTAGTTTCCTCCCAGTCTCTGTGCTGTCAACAACAGTGGATAATCGCAATGTAGAAGAGGGCTCTGTCCTTCTGCTCCGTCCATCGTGTGATTCAGAGGATGCATAATATCACTGCAAATGGAGGGCCTTGTCTTTGACTCATTTGCTAGCATCAGCACAGAGGAAAGACAGACTCTCTACTAGCCCCTTAAACGCAGACTTTAAATTCACAAGCAGGCACTCTCACCCGAGCACACAGGCTCTATGCAGACAACGCACATACACCCTACTTGCTGTCGTCCAGAGATGCATGTACTCAGAGCGTCACACTTCCAGCATACAGTGCCTGGACCAAATCATTTACCAATTGTAAAAGGTTGAAAGAGGCAGAAACAGCATTGCTAATTCACAGTAAAAGAAAATACAAAGATGAGCAAAGTTTGTGTTTGTGCGTTCCTTTAACCATGCTACTCCACATCAGAGGGAATGCGTCAGCCCTACTATGGTTAACACTCAATAAAACATCAAAAGGGATGAAGCTCAGAGCTCTGGACAAATACACACCCACACAGATACCAGATACACACAGAAACTCCTTTTATTTGTACACCCTCTCTTACACATGTATGTACACACTCGAATGCACATTTAACATACGCAGAGATATAGATGACTGGATTCAATGAACAGGGCAGGCAGAACAGATAATAGGTTTGCATCTCTTTCAATAGGAAGCAAACACACACCATACATAACGAATGCTAAATGTGATTTCAATAGAATGCTTTCAACAGAACACACAGCAGTTTCTTACAAGCACTCTATATATTCAGTAGAACAATTGGCGGTTTGAGCCAATATCAGCAGTCAATGGCAGATACACAGGCGCTGTCATCAACTTCCCATCAAGCTCCACTTCCCCCCAGTGGATGTTTTGAAAGAGGAGAAACACTTCTTGTGAAATTTTTATATCCAGAGGCAAAGGCGTTTAATGGTCACTGTTTTGCATATTATATGAGATGTCGCCATTATAATCATCTGACCAGGCCAAAAACTGGGCTTTGACAGCTTAGACAGGCTATTCATTATTCAATTATTTTAAATATTTCAGGGCACCGACAGGATGCTCAAGCAATAAATATTTCAACCATTGCCTTACAAAAGGAGATAGCTGTGCACTTGTCTGGTATTGATCAAGAGGGCAGCAGATTCACTCAGAAAAAAAAAAAAAATAGTATACATTTATCCCACTGTTAGTCTGTACACTGCCCACTAAACAATTCAAAATTTCCATCTGAGAAAAATAAAACAAAATAAACTTAGCACAAACAGAAAACCACTTTATCATCACTTCCACATTTGAAGAAAAAGGGAAGGAAAAAGCAAAGAGACACAAAGGTGCACTGTTGGAGCAGACTGCAAATAAAAATAAATAAATAAAAAATACACAGAAGCTGAAGGTGAAAGTATGATGTAGGACATCTCAGATAGCGTAATACCGGACAGAATCGGTTCTCTGTGACCACAGATTTAAAAGAATAAGCAGCCTTATGAATAAAATACAGCTACTGTACAAAAGTAATTCCCTTCTCACAGATACTGCAAAGATGAGAACAAACAACCACTGCAATTATGCCCCTTCCACTTGCAGCCTCCCCTGGTGATAACCACTATATAGCAAGGAAGCAAAGCATGAATTGCTTTGCAGTCAGGCATCTTCCCTCTCAGCAAACACACATGCACAAGTATGCAGATACACATGCACACAGTCTTCACTGCAGAGGGGAGTAGTGTTTCATAGCCATCACAAAAAAGCAATCTTGTTCTCTGTAAGCCATGGGACTTGTGATTGTACAGTTATACATTTTTTTCTAACTTTGCACTTTCTGTAAAAACTGGTTCGATACAGTGAAAGATAATACTCACCTTTTTCATATTCCCTTCTCTTTCCCACGTCACTGCATCTTTCATGCTGAGCTTTTCAGCTCCTTAATCTGCCCCTTTCGCTAATACCGAAAGGGTGCTTTTAATATAAAAGAAGGCAAGAATGTTTCCTTACCTTGAAATACTATCCAGAATCCTATAGTCCACAAGCTGTCATTAGATAAGATTGGTTCTGCTCCACAACAAGGGCAAAAATCCCACAAGTCTTTTAAAATCAGAACCCTTTTCTCATAAGAACTTACTTTTTGTGAACAGGATGTCCTTCAATGAATTTGTGCATAATCCATTACCCTTTAGTTCCTTGGTTCAGATTAATTTCTTTTGATATTCCACCTTGGTAGAGCTAAACAATGTTATGTATTCTACTGGAGAATGCGTATGTGAGAGACAAGAGAGAACGAGAGACTGTAGGATCTCTTCTGGTGCGCACTACCAGCTCCAATGCAAGTGAATCCCAGCCGGTCCTCACAGCTCTCCCCCTGCCTTCAGGAATGAAATTCAGCATCCACTGTTCATCCCCACAACAAGGGGAGGGTGTCCCCCCAGGATGGAAACTTTCACGGATCTCCACCAAAGCTATAAATGGTGATAGCACATGCCAGTGAGACTAGATTATGTGTTCTTTTCCTCGATATGCTCCCTCATCAATGGATTTTCTCATCTTTTTCTTCACCAATTTGCCTGTTCGGTAGCTCTCTCCTCTCTGAAATAGGCTCTCACAGAATAGATGCTGAGAAAGCAGCGGAATGAGGCGAGCTGCTTGTTCTCCTGCTGTCTCTCCCTCTCTCTCTCTCTCACTTTCCCCCCTCCCTCATACATGCACCCTCCCTGCTTCTCACTGCACCTCCCCACCCTTTCGTTTTCTCTCTCCTCCTCTCCTTTCCTTTGTATACACACACACACACACACTGTGATATGCACTTCTCTAGCTTTGGCTTTTGACAATTACCGCTGTGCCATTTCCAGCCATGTCAGACAGAAAGGTTCACCGCCCATACTCCTCAGAGTAACAAATAATGCCTGATAAATATGTAAAATTTAATAGATATGAAGAGAAGGAGCAGCAGCATGGAAAAGATCACTGAACCAAGAGGCAATCTAATCTCCTTTCTTCATCCTTGTAACCTGATTACTAAATATCCCTGGAGCTGACAATTTTTTTAAACTTTTTTTGTCATAACTTTTTCGTCTAATGAAGTCAGTTCAGTAGTTAATGCTGGCTAACTGTCAAGAGTGACTGAAGAGGAAGACAAAAATAGCAAGCAAGAGAGCAGCACGCTGCACAGGAAATAGGACCAAGCAGTAGCAGCTGTACAATTATATAATTAGCCACCTAAACAAATTACCAGAAATTCTGCTGTCATTGTGTGAATAATTGACAAGCGATATACAATAATAAATATTTTACTGAAAAAAGAGCCAAATTACATTTCTGAAACATTTCTATAAATGCCTCCTACATAAACTGCTCTCACTTCCCCGCACACAATTCATGGCATTATCAATTTGTCATATACAAAGAGCTGCTGCTTTCACTTGCCTATTATGAACAACTAACATTGCAACATTGTCTTCCTAAGCCTGGACTTCACAGTCCAAATGAGGTTGCTTGTTTTCCATGCTACCTCACGTTAATCAATTAGGATCATTTAAGCGTGCCAATTTAACCTTCGAGTCATATATAAATGTTGGTATTTATATGTGACATGGTAGACATGTTGGTTCCATTTTAACTCAGCCTTTATAAGTGGATGGTGCCCTTGATTTTGATTTTGTCAAGGCAAGGTCACATCTCATCAACAACCTGACACCAAAACTATGAGCAGGTGGTTTTGGCAGAGTCACTTGCTACTGAATTCCATCCATCACTCCAGTCTCCCTTGGGAGTCATGCCAACAAGGACATTTTTTTAGTGCAGTTAAAAAAAAAAAAATCTCATGCCAGGGCTTTGTCGAGGAAGTTTATTATTTTCATTCACTTTCTCTGCCTAATCTACAAAGGGCAATTCACAGATTATTTCAGTCAACATCAGTTGTCACAACTTCACATTCAACCTCTTTTAGTGGCAACTAGTGCTTATCCTGAATGAGAACTTTTTAAGTTAAACTGGATTCAGCAGTTCCCTCTGACAATTTTAATATTTGTTTCTTTCATTTTTATCATTTGGATTTTACACTACATCAACCAGGTAGGCCTTTATTTCTTTTCTTATAGGGCAACAACCACAATGCCCATTTGTCATCTAGTTCTCAGACACCTACAGTATATCACACCCAGGTTCCTAAAAGGAACCGGCTCAGGGAGTGCATATGCATGTTTGACTGATGCTTTGACTTCCAGGGAGAAGCCTTACTGACAACCCTATTTCATGGAAATTTGTGAAACAGTTGTGTAATTGTTCATGTTGGTGCACACCTAATGAACCAAAAGGTTATTTGCACCAACATCCATCCATCCACTTTCTCAACCACTTAGCCAATTAGAGTTGTGGCTGACACTTGGGCGAGAGGCAGGGAACACCCTGGACAAGGCTCCAGTCCATCATCAGGCTAACACAGAGAGACAAGCATTCATGATCACATCCACACCTCTGGCCAATTTAGAATCATCAATTAACCTAACATGCATATCTTTGGACTTTGTGAGGAAGCTGGAGTACCCAGAGACACAGGAAGAATCTGTACACTACACATAGACCCAGACAATCAGGTTCAAACCCAGAACTTTCTTGTTGCTGAGTCTGTGTCATCTCAATGCTTTTTAAAATACAACCTTAAATTCCTGGCACTGGGTGTCTCATAATACAGTATTATCACAATACGTTTTCCATGATAATGTTATCATAATTGTGATTATGCTATATTTGATATATTGAAAGACAAATAATCTATGACTAATCAAAATATCTATTTAACTTACAAGTTAAATTACTGCTTAAAAGGTGCATTTCCACTGCACTGTGTTGCCAGTGTGTTTATTATAATCACTGGTCAATTTTGTTGCATCCATTTAATTAATCTGATCTGCTCTCCCAGGCAATCAAAGTGTCTCCCCTGTGAATTTATTCTTTTCACTGCAAGTTACTTTACATTCATGCAGTTTATCCTCATTCATTTAAGAGCGCCACCATGAGGAGTAGCAAAATAGTGACTCTGGAAAATCAAATTACCACAGGGGAACTGTTTATGGTGCCTGTTTTTATAAATATATTGTCACCTTATCAATATTTGGTCCCACCACTAATTGTGAGTGCTTCATGAGAAAATAAATTATTTTCATTTGTTACCCACTGGCAGTTGATTGAAATCACTGTGTCTCGGTACATCTAGCTTTCCATATCTAAAGCATGATATGACTTTGATAAACTGAAGTTGCTTTGCCCAGGCCATGCACTTCTAATCAAAAAGACAGAAAATAAACACCTACATATTATCTTCGTGCTGCTTTTCAAGTGTGGGTGATGCTTTACCATGGCCAGATGGTATTGTGAGGCTGAAATTGTCAGTTACTCAACTTATAAATGTGATTAATGTTCTAAAACTGGAAGCAATGTTCAATATTAAATCACAAGTGTTTACTGTGAAAACAAGTGTCTATACTAAAATTCCCATTTTCCTTCTTTCTCTCTATCTCTCTCCCTCTGTGTGGTACAGCTTGCAGATAAGCCTGGGTAAGCCCTCTGGCTGAGTTACCAGCAAGGACCTTCTCGAATCTCATTATCGAGGTAGCACAGTTTCCAACCACCTGTCAATGGTCCAGATCCACGTTTCAAAAAGCCGGCAAATATAGCTCATTTACCTTTGCTCTGCAACAGAGACTTGGCTTTGTAAACTTCTCAAAAGGCTAATAAAGTTACATGACTGATGTATCCAGCTGTTTTTCCATTGTGCAATAAAAGGCATCCTGACATATAAAAAAATGATAATAAAAAACAACACAATAAAGCAAAAACAACAAAACAATTGAGATGGTGTGGGGAACAAAGGTACTATATTATTTGAACACCATTGGGCAGCAAGTAATGATCCTTCTGTAGGTTCACCAACGAAAACTTCGTTACGGCTTTTACTCCCTTAGACCAGGGGTCGGCAACCTGTAATCCGGAAAGAGCCATTTGAACCCGGTTTACACGGAAAACAAAACAGTGAGAGCCGCAAATACTAGCGGAAGCCGGTAGCCGCTACCGGAAGCCGGTACAACCCATATATTGAGAAACTAAAATAAATAAAATGATTTTATTTTAATATTTCAAGATCACAATAATGTTCCAATTTAAACCTACAACAAAAACCGAACCGACAAAAATAAAAAAGCACTTCAACTGGATACTTATAATTTATTTCCGTGAGCCGCACAGAACCGCAAATTAAGCCTGGATGAGCCACATGCGGCTCCGGAGCCGCAGGTTGCTAACCCCTGCTCTAGATATAAGTTTGATCGCTAAACTTTTTTTCTACACACAAAACAACCTAGACTCACATACAGCTGTGTTTACAATCTGATCACCACCAACAAAGCTGGTTCCTCAGTCACATGATCTGACCTTGCAATCTGATTGGTTCTAGGGATGTAGCAGCTTTTGCTGGCAAGGGCAAGTGGCCTTTAGAGGCTTTGTGTGTTCATACCTTCATTTTTAACATACGCACATTTTTATAAACTGTAGGAAAAATGAAAAAAAAAAGTTGTGTAAAATATGCAAAAAGATAGCATGTGCATCAAAATAAACAAGTTCCAATAGTGTAATCAAAGTCCAAAGTAGCCCAGGAGGTTATACAGGAAGGCAAAAAGTCAGACATTACTTTCAATATCTGTGCCAGGACTAGAGAAACGGAGCGAATAACTTTGTTTCCCGAAAAAATGAGGCACTTTTTGTTGGTGGCTCATATGAAACCAGCATAGCCAGAGAGGCTGATCCGACAGTCTTCACGGCGCTTCTGATCGACTTCTCGGTAAAACGACGCTGTAAAAGACCTGCTGGTAAATTAATTTGTTCCCATGTTATGAAAGGGGAACAGAATATTTTGGATGGCTGAAATATTTGCCCCCCCGTGTAACTCTGCCAAATAAAGAGCAAATGTTTTCACATCACAGGAGTTGTTGTCCTTGATAAGAGGAATAAACACTGTAAGACTTTTACCGAGAAATCGATCAGAAGACTGTCGGATCCGCCTCTCTGGCTGCGCTGCCGACCCAGGGGGAACAGATTTTCACAGGGGAACAGAATTTCGCGCAAGACCGCCATTTAAAATGGGTGCAGGGGCACTCCAGCCGGTAATAAATGTAATAAAATTCTATAAGTTTCTATTGATGTATTGTCCAAAAATTTGATGACTTTACCACAGATTCTACGCTAGTAATTTTATCATTTTCACACGACACGTAATTGATAATTGGTTGCAAAGGTAATACTCACAAAAGCTCATTCGCCATTAGATCATATCAGTGAAGGTTCAGTAGGCATGACCCAATAACACATCACATACATCTATTTGTACGATTAATCACTGCATGGGAATGGCCAGATTTTTCGAATTAACCTTGGTCTTGCTGACATTATTAAATGAACAACTGAGGGTAATACAAAATATTAAAAAAAAAGTTACGAACCATGCTGTAGAGTGCATCCTGTGAGCCCACTTGGCTAAAATTGAAACGCTCCTCTTCCTCATCTAAACTTGAACTGACAATACCAGCACTTGCCTTCCTCCCATACGGGCCCTTATATCCTCTTGCGTAATGTCGCGGTTCTCTAGCTCATCCTCAGTTAAATCAACAGAATTGCAAGATTAACTGTCATGAGAAGAACTGGCGATAGAAATCGCCAATATACGGTGACTTGCTCACTGTCTTCCATGTTAGTTTTATGTGTCAGGCTTCGCAATACATGGTAATATGCCATGAACGGCAGAGGGCGCTCGCTATCAGTTTTTACCAGACGACTGATTAGGGAGCCTGGAAGTGCAAAAAACGCTCCTCCTCATCAACTGATACGGCAGGTTATCAAATATATTATTTATTTTGTTTCTATGGATCGTGTACAATACATATATACAAATTCGTATAGTGGTTATTTGCTTTAAGCATAAAAATTTGCAAAGAAAGAACAATATAGGATCCTCAACTGCACCAAAGAGTAAAACAGTTAATAAGAGTTAAATGTGGATTATTAAACATTAGGTCTCACCCTGTTTGTACATGATTTAATGACAGATCGGCGTGTTGGGTTTTTTTTTCCTGCCTGGTTACAGAAGGATGAATATGTTAGTTTACATGAATCAACACCCCAGAGTCATACTGTTGGAATGCTCAAGAACAGGTTGAGGGAGCCTATCCCAAATAGACTCCAATTTGTGCACGTCAATAGGGAGTCTTCTTCACACACTAGGGTGTTATTGTAGGGTCTTTACCCACAATACAAAGAGCCTTGAGCCGACTGTGTGTTGTGATTTGGCGCTATATAAATAAAATTGAATTGAATAGGATTGACTGTGGAGTTCCACAGGGTTCTGGGCTAGGACCAATTCTGTTTACATTATACATGCTTCTCTTATTATTATTAGAAGACATAGCTTACATTTTCATTGTGATACAAACGATACCCAGCTCTACCTGTCCATGAAGCCACATGACACACACAAATAAAACTGCAGGAATATCTTAAGGACATAAAGGACTGGATGACCTCTAATTTCCCTCTTCTAAATTCAGTTAAAACTGAAGTTATTGCACTTGGCCCTGAAAATCAAACCAGTAACACTGTGAGGAATCTTGGAGTCATTTTTGACCAGGATATGTTCATCAATGCACATATTAAACAAATATGTAGGACTGCTTTCTTGAATTTCTTTTCTAAAATTAGAAACATTCTATCTCAGAGTGACACTGAAAAGGTAATTCATGCGTTTATTGCTTCTAGGCTGGACTACTGTAATTCATTACTATCACATCAAGAGCACTGACAGGGACTAGAAAGAGACAGCATATTTCTCCCATATTAGTCTCTCTTATTTGGCTACTTGTTAAATCCAGAATTGAATTCTAGCTCTTCTCTGAACCCTCGGTATTTCTCGAGCTTCTTGTGGTCTTTCTTCTTGATGTTGCCACTTGGTATTGCAACATCACTACAGCTTCCTTCCTCTGCTTGTCCACCCCTGGTCAGTTAGCCATCACAAGTTTGTCCGTCTGTACCTGGAAGTCCCACAGGATCTTAGCTCTGTTATTCTCGACCACCCTTGGGGGCATATCCCATTTTGACCTCTAGACTTCCAGGTCATACTCGGCACAGATGTTCCTGTATACTATACCAGCTATTTGGTTATGGTGTTCCATGTATGCCCTCCCTGCTAGCATCTTGCACCCTGCTGTTATGTGCTGGATTGTCTCAGGGGCATCTCTGCACAGCCTGCACCTGGGGTCTTGCCTGGTGTGGTACACCCCAGCCTCTATTGATCTTGTGCTTAGAGCTTGTCCCTGTGTCCTTCCATGATGGTTCCTATTCTTCTCTTCTTTCTCTGGTTTCTGCTGCCTGACATATTCACTAAGCACACGATCCGTTGTGGCCATCTTCCTGATGTATTCATGGATCTTTGTTGTTTCATCTAGAATAGTGGTTCTGACACTCACTAGTCCTCGGCCTCCTTCCTTCCACTTAGCGTACAGTCTCAGGGCTGACTCTTCAGGACTTGCCTTACTCTGTAGGTACTTGGTGGTTGAAGCTTTCCTAGTAGCCTCTTCAAAGTTCCCATATTTTCTCGACAGACAGACAGACAGAATTTTCCCAGATTAAGGATACATTATTTTCAAGATGTCTGTCAGTTAGGAGTCTGCACATCCCCACATTTGGCTGATTAAGGGTCAGCTCAAATATGGTTGGAATATTTCCTTCTTGCAGACCTATTATAAACCCTTTCTCCGCATGTTGGCTAAATCCGTGCTCCATATAATTCAGCTCAATACTTGCATCAACTGGCCAATCCATCTTTAGTTCAAATTCTCAGCCCAGTCCCTCATGCAAAATATCTGTCTTAGAATGTTGAGGTAAGCAGGAGAGACTCATAGTCAAAGTATATCATTAGAATTCAGAGGGGGCACTGTGACTTTATCGGGTGAACTGAATTCCTGAGGCCTTTCCATAATGCTGACGCTGCTTCAGCTACATTCATATCTTTGTTTTTAACTGGCACACCAACATGTCCTGGTGTTTCTTGATAGGGTGATGTGTTTACCACTGATTGCTTTTATCTGCATGAGTCATTTGTAAGTAAGCTCTTTCAGCCCACTATAACAAGCCTTACATTTAAAAAAACAAAAAACAACAAAGAAACAAGGTTACCTGTCAATGGTACCTACTAACTGTGTATTTACCACTGTCACTTTCATCTGTAGTGTCTTCTCCTTTTAGCACCAAGACTTAAGATTTTCTTTTGCAGTGAGATTTGTGTTTGGTTGCCAAGCAGCCCAGCATTTTCCATTAGTCTCCAAGGTTCTTCATTAGTTAAATCTCTCCTTTTCTTCACCTGTTGGCTGATTTTTAGCTTACTGATTCTTCTCTAGTCAGTTCAGGCTTCATTTTTTTTCACTCCAAATCGAAATTTTTAATACACCTCTTAGGCATTCTCCTCTCAGCTGTGAAATCAATCGGTCCAGCCACGTGTGGAGTTTCTGGGCATTCTAGGCATCCTCAATAATTAAATGCAGCGCAACTTTCTTTGTGCCTCATTCCCCCCCTGCTTGGCCATCTGATTCTCATTCATGTCAGTCCTCAAGACACGCTCATTTTCTCCTAATTTTTCAATCTTGCTCCTCCAGTGTCACTTCTGCTATTTGGTTGCATTTAATAAAGGTTTTCCTCAGAAGTTATTTGTCCTTGTTGCTCAATAACCTGGAAGGTATGTCCCTTTTCTATGTCATCATATTTCTTCTGTCTTCAGTTTCACGTGTATAGCAGCATCTTCAGGTTTTTGGGGGTGCTATCAGTTCTGGCTGTGTTGGCTTGGAATTATACTTAGGCATACAATTATATGGAATTATATTCAGGTCAAAAGTGATGCGTGAGAAAAAACATAATCCGCGCAAATAATATAATTCTGCGAGTGTCTACTTTGCGTGTGCTGCTGCAGGTTGTAAGGAAAATATGCGTGCAGAGCTGGATTCTGTGCCCCTGAAGAAACTGACTTTTGACCTTTTGGGCAGAGCCTATGGAGCCTAATGTGACTGGTTACCTTGATGGATAGTTCAGGTTACTGTATTAGACCAAGTTACACCGTGGCAGCAACATATGACCTGTTTTATTCCGCATTTGCTCTCAATCCAGAGAATAAAGTTTCCAGAATTAACTATCAGTTGTTATCACTTTCTGTTAAGTGACCTATGGCTTAATACCATCTTTTTAAGGTGATTAAAAAAATGTGAAATGATTTTGAGTATGTACAGTGGTGTGAAAAAGTGTTTGCCCCCTTCCTCATTTCCTGTTTTTTTGCATGTTTGTCACACTTACGTGTTTCGGAGCATCAAACCAAGTTAAACAATAGTCAAGGACAACACAAGTAAACACAAAATGCAAATTGTAAATGAAGGTGTTTATCAGTAAAGGTGAAAAAAAATCCAAACCATCATGGCCTCGTGTGAAAAAGTGATTGCCCCCTAAACCTAATAACTGGTTGGGCCACCCTTAGCAGCAACAACTGCAACCAAGCGTTTGCGATAACTTGCAATGAGGCT
>JASGAU010363367.1:137-15059 GCA_030220045.1 Australoheros facetus
GGATCAGCCAAATAATAAACAATTAAATAATACATTAGACAGAGAGCAACAGATAGACCAACTTCTCTCTTTCAGTGCATCTTATCTGAGGACCGGCCACTGAACGTACAACTAGAACATCGCCAACGTCACCATGTTCTGTCATTAATCTGGACGAGATTTCTCTATTGATTAAATTAGAAGATGTGCCTGTGACTGAGAGGAATCTGAGTCATGAAAAACCAGCTAAAACAAGACTGAATGACGAAGGTCATCCCATAGCGCCCAGAGATTGTTTATGCTTAGATAACGTGTATAAAGATGTTTTGGTTACACAGAAACACGGGCTCAGAGAGAGAGAGTGCTCACTCTTACTCTGAGTTCCCCGCATGGCCATGTGTTGTATTTTTTCTGATTCTTTAATATATTAAATGTTTTGCTTTTTTAATCAAAGTGTTTTAGGTGTCTTCCTTCACAAAAAACCTGTTTACCTGACACAAGTCTGACACCGCTCTCTTAGTTCAACTTTTATACACAGACTTAGACACAGTTACACAGTTATTAAAATATGCAAGCATGTAGCAGCTTATCAGTTCCTTCTTCTGTGTCCTTCACTGTCGCCTGTTAATGGCCTCATCTGAGTCCTGTAGACACAAAACATCAGACCAAAACACACATTCTTTTCCAGTAATTCATCGGCGTGTGATTTTGTTGTTTCTCTATTATGCAGTCTTATTTCTGTCTGCTGTGCAGTGTTATTTCAACACCTTCACCTTGTTGTGAAGATTAATGCTGCAATATGCTACTTGATGGTATATTTCTATTTAATTTGTTATATTTATGGTATGTCTCGTGTGCAGCATATTTACACTCCTCCCATCAGTAGACTGAAAGAATAAGATCACAAAAACAAACAGCAGAAATGAGCTTCCCTGAAGGGTGGCTGGCCTCTCCCTTAGAGAGAGGGTGAGGAGTGCAGACCCAGGACACACCGCAGAGATTATATCTCTCAGCTGGCCTGGGAACCCCTTGGGGTCCCTTTGGATGAGCTGGTGGAGGTGGCTGAAGAGAGGGAGGTCTGGGCTTCTCTGCTTAGGCCGCCACAACCCGGCCCCAGATAAACATAAGAAAATGGATGGATGGATGGATGCTGCTGTACTGATAAACCTGCTGACTGCTGGTGCATTTACAAGGAAATAAACACATTTTTCTGTGAAACTTTGAATAAACATGAACAACAAACTAAGTTGAACATGTCTTGATGCTCAGTGACTCCTGATTACATGAAGTGGTCTGATACCAGTCTTTGGACTCTGACGCTGCTCTATCGACGCTCCTGTTAAAGATCTTCTTCTTGTGGACGCTGACATGAATTTCACATGGAGGATCATCCAGAAGTGTTTCCAGGATTTTAATGGTGTGAGGGGGCAACAGGAAGTCAGAATAAATTCAGAGCAGGAAACTGATGTTTGGCTCTGCGTCCTCACAGACATGTTTCTGTGGTTTCAGCTTCAGATGCTAAAGGATAAATTCAGAGGCTTCAGTAAGATCCCAATCCTACTGACCGGAACGTTTCAGCATCCAAATATCCTGAATGGAGCTTCATTAAAAAATAAATAAATACTGATGATGCTACTGGATGATTTTTAGGCTCATTAACATTTCATCATGTTGAAGCTAGAGGTGATTTTTAATGACTTAAGGATGAGCAGATTTATTTTTTTAAAACCAAATAATACAAATAGATCAAATGAATAAGTATATTTACATGCAACAAACAGCAGCAGGACAAAGAAATACTTCAAGAAGTACATTAAAACTGTACTTTGCTGAAGTAGTTGAGTAAAAGTTACATTACAGAGGGTGGGCCAATCATATTTCAGGGGTTGATTTGAACACTGCTGAGAGATGCAGATGATGATCCTGAACAGGAAACAGTCAAACTCCAGTCAGGTAGAGTGTGACTGTTTCCTGTTCTGACACCTCCAACATCCACCAATCACAGTCAGTCATTCAGCTTTCTGTAGACACTTTCCACACAGCCGGCCACAATGCAGAAGCACCCACAACAGATGTATAGTTCGTTCCTGGGTCTACATTCAGGGTCGTCTATTATGAACCCCTCCATCATCATCATCCTCATCTTCATCATGTGTAAAATGTGCATGTGCCTGTGCATGGGAATGTGCCTGTGCCTGCGTTTGATCTCAGGCAGAGACATTTCTTTCCTTTCCTCATTCAGCCAGTTTTTTTGCGAATAACGTATATCAAGGTTGAAGTGTTCTCCTTTGTTCTCTGTGACGATGTTATCTACATGATGGAGGAACTCGCTGACCTGTCCTCGGTTTCCTCTCTGACTGTTGTCAAACACACAGAATCTGGTACGACTCTTTGAGACCAGCTCAGACACACAACTGTTAGACTGGATCATCTGATCGAAGGACCGATCTCTCAGCTCGTCTCCGTGAGTGAAGAGCACCATGGAGAAGTTAGGACAATAATGAAACATATCGTTGAGAGCCGTCAGGAGCACAGAGTCTTCTCTGGACATCCTGCCTATCCTGACCACAAACACCACAGCATGAAGTCCTGGCTCAGACTCTTTTTCCATCATTTTAAATCGTTGATGCAGCTGAGCTTCATCTGAGTCTCTGGCTGTGAAGCCTGGAGTGTCGACCACGGTGATCCAATGGCCTTCAACCTCTGCTGATTTAGAGACCACCTCAGCTGTGACAGGTTCAAACCCAGAGCCTGTTGGAAACCGCTCTGATCCCAGGATGGTGTTTCCTGCTGAGCTCCGCCCTCCTCCAGACAGGCCAATCAGAACAATTCTCCTGTCCACCAGTGTGAGAGATGCCATGAGACCATCAGCTGAAAGAGAGAAAACAGTCATGTTAAACTGCAGCCATGATGAAGCGCCCTCTGCTGGACAGCCGGGTCACAGCAGAGCGTTTTAGCTGCAGCGTGTTTGCTGTAAAATCCGCTGAAGCGGAGCAGTGACCGAAACCCGAACAGCATTTTATTCCCTTCAGGGTGAAAAACATGAAGGAGAGAATTTAAATTAATCTCATTATTTCTTTGTTTTGTGGCTAAAAATTTACTGCAAATTCAGACAAACGTCTCATTTTGATCCTGACAGATCTGTGACCGAGCCGGATCGTATCACGTGTGGATTTTTGAGAAGCTCACTTAGACATATAAATACATGCTGCATTCAAGGACTAGTGAAAATCTGGGACATTTGGGACTTTTGCTGTGTTTCTGTGTTATTTCAAATAGAACAGATTTTTTAAATAAATGGAATAATACACCACAGCTTCACTAGCACGCAGCACATAACTCTGCATTTAGTTACAGGCTCAGGGCAGTAACACATGGTTTAAATAAGCTGTTACAGTGTGGACAGTCAGAAGAAGGCATGAAGGTTACCTGCTTTCTGCAGCAGATCTCTGACCTGCTCCCTTCCTCCGTCTTCATTGTTGAACAGGTGAGTCCTCCCTGAAAACCTGTGAACAAGCTGATGGAGTGGACCTCCGTCATCTTCAGAAATGAAGTCCTGCAGAGTTCTGTCCTTTAAGGCGTCTCCACCTGTGAACAGCAGGTAGCTGTTTCCAAAGAGGCGAGGCCCGATGACCCTGATAGCTGCCTCTACAGCCTTCTGATCCTCCTCAGTGAACCGACCCACTCTGACCACCACCAGGGATAGAGGTGTGGAGGACCGAGGGAGCCCCAGGTAGAACTTTTCAATCAGCCCCTCTGATCCTAAAATTCCTGGAGTGTCGATCACTGTGATCCGTTTCCCAAACCTTCTTCCTGTTTCCTCTCTGATTGCTGTCGTCACTGGTTTGAGGGAAGCCTTTGACTCAAACGCTGCTCGTCCTAAGATGGTGTTTCCTGAAGCACTTTTACCCACCGCAGTGTTTCCCAGGAGGACGATGGAGACACCTGCATCATGTTAGACAGAAACAGGGAGGTGAAGTGGTGGAAGTCACTTTGTGAAGGGCTGAACATGAAATATGAAAGAATAATAAAAAGAGCAGTGAGGACTGAATCTGCAGATAAACAGCTGGAAAAATCAAACTCCTGTCTACAGGAGGAAAAGAGGATCAGCGCTGCTACCATGATGGAGTCCATGCAACAGAAATCACTACATCATACTGTGCAAAAGTCTTGGGCCACCACTTTTCTCTGTATTCAGTTGGAAAATGTAAAACAGGTGCATTGATTTATTGAAACGTGCAAACATTCATGGAAATCCAGCATATGAGGCAAAAACAGAGCCTGTACAGTTCTAATGAGCTCAGAAGTTAATATTTTCAAACCAAATTAATTTAAAACATTTATAACAACAAGGTTGACCAAAGTGCTGCACATGAAGCAAAGGGTAACAATAAAATAATACACCACACACACACACACACACACACACACACCAATAAATACATCCAAGAAATCACAAAAATACAACCCATTAAAGCATTTAAAAATATACAATAAAATCTAAAACACACAGGAAGCCATGAAGGGAGATTTGGTGTGACCTTTATTCTTCACACAGCTGAACTCTCTGAGGCAGCTTTCAGTTCTTTAAGCGGTCTTCAGGAAGTTCTCCAGGGTTCCTGAAGGACCTTCAAAGCTCTTCTTTGGATGTTTCTTGTTCTGGTCTCTGTCAGGATGATCCCACACTGCCTCAGTAATGTTGAGGTCCAGGCTCTGGGGAGGCCGATAGTGATCCACTGTGTGTTTTTCTATGTCAGGGGTATTCAACTACATTTTTCTATGGGCCAAATTGTCATGAGGCTATTTGCCAGTGGGCCACACATTTCTCGGTACTCTTACTCTTGTGCATGCTTATCGGTCCAGCTGTCGTTAAATTTTCTATTTTCGCTGTCCACCTCACGTCTCTTCTCTTTTGAATGCGACATGTTTTCATCAGAAACTGCTGTCTGGCCTCCCGCCAGCTGTGTAAACAGCAGCGCTGTATGTGATAAAATGCCGTTCTTCTTTTTCTTCTTGAATTTAATGGCGGTTGGTCATCTATTGTGCGTTACTGCCACCACCTGTAAGTAGTGTGAACTACATGCTGTGCTAACAGTTTAGTCACAGCTTCTTTTACATTTTTTATTTAATAATAGAAGTAAATGAGCAGTGGACTGGTCCAAAATGACTGATGGGCCAGTTCTGGCCCTTGGGCCGCTAGTTGAATACCCCTGTTCTATGTGTTTGGGATCATTGTCATGGTGAAAAATGAAGCTGTTCCCTGTCATAAGCTTTCCAGATGACATTGCATGATGTTCTTTCTGTGTTCATAATTCCATCGATTTTGATGGGAGGCTCCAGCACCACTGGCTGAGATGCAGCCCAGACCGTGACGGTGTTTTACAGACGGTTGTAGACGCTCACTCTCGGACCTCTCGGGTTTAGATCCATCCCTCCATCAGACATGTTTCCACTGATTCTCAGTCCAGTTCTTGTGTAATGTGGCAGACCTCAGCCTTTCCTCCACTTCCTTCCTTAATGGCTTCCTGAGACCCACTGAGACCATCTCTGATGAAGCTTCAGTGAACAGTAGATGGATCAGCTGAAGCTCTCAGCCCTGTGTCAGGTCTTTGCTGTGTTTGTTCCTGTTTCTTAAGGATGAGACTTTCATCTGCTGCGGATGGTTTGTTAGGCCTCACACTTCTTCTGTCCTCCACGTGTTCAGTTTCCTCAGATGTTTTAAGGACATACTGCACACCATGCTGAGATATGCTAGGTTTTCACCTAACAGCTCTTTAATAGCTCGTTTGCAGCACAAAAATCCTGTTTTATGCTGATAACTGTGTTATCTTTAATATTTTTCATAGATTCAACTAAAGAGATGATGTGTTGTTGGGACAGGCAGATGGAAACAAAGAGCCTAAAGATATCATTAAAATGGGTTCTTTGCTCAGTCTGCTGTGTGTAGACAACACTGGGTCATCCCTTGAGTTAGGAGCCTTTTTATGCTGGAATGATTAACAGGTCAGAGGTCAAAGGCTGAACAAACACAAAAATATAAAAGCAGCTGTGTTCTCTCAGATGATCTAATTCCAGCCTGTGCTGTGTGAGGATGGATGACTGACCTGCTGCAGACCAAATAAAAGAAACTCACCTGTCCTCTCACCTGTCTGCCTGCCTCACCTGGGGAGAGCTGGGATTTGTTTCTAACGTACCTTCTGCTTTGAATCCTGGCAGCTCACGGGCCCTGAGACGATCAGCCTTCTCCAGCAGCTCTCTGACTTGGTTCTGGTCTTTCTGGTCTTCATTGTTGAACAGATGATACCTCTCCCCAAACTTCTTAACGACACCTTGAAGTGAGCTTCTCTTAGACTGGCTGATGTATTCCTGCAGCGACATGTTCAGATCATCTCCACCGGTGAAGAGCAGGAAGCTGTTTGCCAGACCTTCATCCCCGAGGACTCTGATCGCTGCCTGCACAGTCTCATCTTCTTCATCTGTGAATCGATCCGTTTTAATCACCACCAGGAACAGAAGAAGGCTGGAAGACTGCAGGAGATCCTGGCAGAAGGTTTTCAGTTCCTTCTCTGATCCCTGAATATCTGATGATATTCCTGGAGTGTCGATCACTCTGATCAGTTTTCCTAAAACATTTTCTGTTTCCTCTTGCATATTTTTTGTCACTGGTCTCCAGGCTAACCCTGACGCAAACACAGTTCGTCCTAAAATCGTGTTTCCAGAAGCACTTTTACCCACTCTGGCTCCACCGAGCAGAACGATGGTAAGTTGTGGATCAGGACCTGGACAATGAGCCATTCCAGCATCCAGATGTGGGTCCAGACCATGACTGAATCAGATGACCTGCTGGAGGGCACAGAAAGGTCACAGTGATGAAGAGCAGTTTGCTCAGCTCAGAATGACACAGCAGTGAGTCTGCCGCAGGTGCTCACACCTGTCTCTTCAATAATACCTCTTTCCTCCACAAACTGCTGGCTGGTCACATGACAGATGGTGGGCGGGGTCCTGCAAGAGATTCAGAGCAGAGTTTGAAGTTTACCTGGGAATGACCTGGGCTTGTGTTAGCAACAGCTGAGCTGTCAGAGCCTCCTCTGCACCCTTAACGGAGGCATGTTTAGTCACAGTGAGCAGGCGCTGCTCTTTCAAAGGTTTACAGTGATTTAAACACATTTAACACTGAGCTAGAAACACTCAACAGTCCTGTTATTATTATTGTGCTTCTGTGTGTGCTGGTCCAGAGTCTGAGGTCTGGTTCAGCCTTCAGTGTGCACAGGTTTCCTGTTCATTAGGGTTGAACTGGTTTGGAGAGAGCAGCCTGCATCCTGCTGGGAAAACCAGACTGAGTAACCTCGTTTACTCTTCGATCATACGTGGTTAAAGTGCTCTGAAGTTTTACTGCACAGAGCAAGAAAAGATGTTTCTGTGTGCAGGTCCTTTAATAACATCAGTGTTACACCCACAACAGGTCAGCTTCAAAACACAAAAAGGGGAATTCTGTTCAATGAAACTCTGTTTTTTAAACAGCAGATCTTTATTTCACGTCACTTAATTCAAGAGTAAAAATTTAAGATGCTTGGTCACTTCCCAATCCACACAGTAGGTCTGGGAACAATCTCACTGCAGCCAATCAAAGCACACTGAGTGAACCAACCCCTTCAATGAGCTTTAAATCTAATTATCATCACTGCAATGCATGAAAAGTGTACAGACTCATGCATAAACCTGCACTGAACTGGCAGAACGGAGACAGACCAGAGCAAAGCTAAGTTTAGTTTGGAATGGGGACAAACTGTAGAAATAAAAAAACAAAAGAAAAGAAACAAGTCCACTCCAAGGGCAACACCCATGTCTTTTTCTTTTTGACCGTACGGCTCTCGCCTGCCAGGGTGGACAAGCCCAGTGGTTCTCAAATCCAGGCCTTGTGGCCCCTGTCCTGCAGGTTTTAGATGTGTCCCTGATCCAACACACCTGAATCAAATGGCTGAATTACCTCCTCAGTATGCAGTCAAGTCTGTCCTGCTAATGACTTCTATATTGGACTCAGGTGTGTTGAAGCAGAGACACATCTAAAATCTGCAGGACACTGGGCCACGAGGCCTGGATTTGAGAACCACTGAACTAGCCCACTGGATACACTCCCAAACATACAAACAAAATGAATCTCCTAAAACAATAATCCACGGCAGGAGCAGATAGTGTCTCACACAAGCTCTGGCACATCAGCCTACCCCTCTGTTGACTACCAGCTGCCTCCACCTCCAAAAGGGCACAGATCAATATTCATGCCCAGGGTTACACCACTCACATGGACCGAAGTGTGCACCTGCCTCATTCCACTGGCCGGATCACACTCGCAAACCCATCTGTTCCTAATTGGAGTTAAATACTGTAAATATATAAACCCCTGGAAGCACTAATTAAAGGCACCTCCCCTTTTCCTTCAGTACCCCTGCCACATACGTTTAGTTTTTTTCCCCAACAATCAAATAAAAATTATTCAGAGCCTTGATTAAGGCCGGACCTCCTAAATCCAGCCGGGATGCAGGTTTGACCCCAGCACGGTGCTCCTCCAGCCTCCCTCAGAGCTCACACACTCCCGGCTTTAGTTCGTCCAGAGTACTTTAAATCATCTCAGTAATCTCCTACGTTACAGCAGGGGTATTCAACTACATTTTTCTATGGGCCAAATTGTCATGAGGCTATTTGCCAGTGGGCCACACATTTCTCGGTACTCTTACTCTTGTGCATACTTGTCGGTCCAGCTGTCGTTAAATTTTCTATTTTCGCTGTCCACCTCACGTCTCTTCTCTTTTGAATGCAACATGTTTTCATCAGAAACTGCTGTCTGGCCTCCCGCCAGCTGTATGTGATAAAATGCTGTTCTTCTTTTTTCTTCTTGAATTTAATGGCGGTTGGTCATCTATTGTGCGTTACTGCCGCCACCTGTAAGTAGTGTGAACAGCTTCTTTTAACATTTTTATCTAATAATATAAGTAAATGAGCAGTGGGCCGGTCCAAAATGACTGATGGGCCAGTTCTGGCCCTTGAGCCGCCAGTTGAATAACCCTGCGTTACAGATTACTGCGGAGCGGGTGTGCGCTGTAATCTGAGTACTTTTACACGATTCCCTGCCTGCGTGTTCCTGTATGACATTTACAGCTAAATAAAAACAAACCCGGACAAAGCTCCAGAGTCCGGATCGACCCGGAACACTTTTGGACTCACCTGCTCATGAAAACGGATAACAAACAGCAGGAAGAATCAAACGGAGCTCGAAGACTTCACCCTCTTTGCCTTAACTTTAGTTTCTGTTCCGGCGGAAGGAAGCGCTGCAGCGCCTTCAAAACAAAACAACAGTTTATTTAAACCGAGGAGAAAATGGCGGCGTGCTTTGTAAAGTCAAATATTTCATATAAACTCAGAAAGAAACACACATGATCAAACTGAAAGATAACCCGATGGTAACACGTGAGTGCTTACTCTAAACTCTGTAAAGATCAAAGTTGCTGAGATTCAGCTGTGAGTTCTCCCTGAACTTAAAGCTTTATTTGAAAGTCTGACAGAGGAAGTGACGTGTGTGTGTGTGAGTGTTCATTGGGCTGGGCGGAAGCTTGTGCCAGCGTTTCCCATAGACATACAGGTATAGGTATATATGTCTATGGTGTTTCCAATGAAGCGACTTATTTTTCCCCCAAAAAGCGACTATCGACAAATGTAGCGACCTTTTCCGGTGACTTCGAGGATTTTTGACGCGAGTTTTTTGATACAAAACTTACAACAGTGTGCTGAGCAGACAGAAACAAAGATGGCAGCGCGCGGTGAGTAGGGTCTGACAGCTTCAGGCTTTCCGAACAAATGTTTGTGACGTATGCGGCGTGGATAGAAAACAGTAACGTTGTGTTGTAGATTTTGTAGAGTTGTTGTGTTTCTTCGGCTGCTTCGAGCTGTGACGCAGTTTTTATTCTTCTTACTTTCGCTTTCGCTTTTCGAGTGGAAATGAAGCTGCAGCAGGAACCTGTTCTGTTAGCAGCGGTCAGTCTGGATTTAGAGGTTAAATGAAAAGAAAGAAGGCACTGCATTTATGTACCTCTGAGTGGCGGTGTTTGTGCCGCTCACCTGTTCACCTGTCTGTGCTGTCAATAATTACAGTGAGGTTAATAAACAGCTGACTGTGGCAGCTTAAAGCTTTCTCCTCATGCTGGATGCTAGAAATAACCTTCTCTCTGTCCTGGGGTTCATTTGTGTTAATAATTGTTCTGTCACACATTAAAATGTGAAAACTAGTCCAACAGCATCAAGAATGAAACCGTTACATGTGAATGATACATGTTAGAGCCACAGCATCATTAAAGCTCATCCAGACAGAGCGTGCTCAGATCCTGCTGACTTCATTGCAATCAGCTGAGAAACTCAAACTTTCCCTTTGCTTTATTAATCTGAACAGGAAAGACGAGGAGAGCGAGTAAGGATGAGCCTATGTCCTGTAAGTCCAAATGTTTCTCTAAACACAAACACACACACACACACACACACCTGTCTGAATCCAGAGGTAAAGCTGAGAGAAGGAGATAAGTGTCTCTTTCCTCTCCTTAATCTCTTTTCCTTGACATCTTGAGGGCAAGGAAAGGTGGCTAGGAGAGTTGATAAGGACTTAGGAAAAGAGGGGAGTGGTTCTCTGAGAATCTGAATGAGCTCACACTCACCTCTCCTTAACGTGATTCTGAATCTCTGCCATGTTGAAAATACAGTGTGCAGAAGATGGACCATAAAACGTTCATCTTCCTTCACAGCGTGTTCTAACCCTGCTGTTCTTGCTGCCTGTGTATTAGAAGGATGCTGCAGTGTGCTGTTAAATAGTAGGAATGTGGCAGTAACACAGTAACAGGGACAGATCTGATCTGACAGTGAATCATGTTCAGTAAGTCAGTCGTTCCTCACACAGCTCAGTTTGTAATAATGCAGCTCCTCTCTGGGTAAATCCTGAGCGCCGCCCTCAGGACCTCACAGTCCCAGCAGCTTCTCTCAGCAGAGTTCACCTGATATCAGAGACATGTTGATCCTCCTTCAGCTCCTTTCAGTGATCTGAGCTTCCTCTGGATCATTGATGCTCCTTCAGCACAGCCTGACACAAACTGGAGCTACAATAGAAGTTATTGTGAGCTGGGATTATTTTCCCCATGCTGAACCACTACAAGCTGAGTTCATTCATTAGAATTAGAATTTACATTGAAATAAATTTGTATTCTCATGTAATAATATTGTTGTTATTGCTTTATTATTACATTAATATAACATGAAGCTCAGTTAGCTTTGCACAAAGATAGTTGGTAGAAACGCCCTCCAAAGAGCTACTTTTACTTTCTTACTCTGAGTAGATTTCACCCAAAGAGTTTCCTTTGAGCATCAGTCAGCTCAGAATGAGACAGCGAAGGACCTGCAGAGCTCATGTTTGGTACAAATGCCTTTCACAGTCATGATGAGATGAAATCCATGTGCACGGGTCCCAGTTTATGTGCATCAACACCTGTTAACATCAGGCACATCTGCCACAGGCCCAGGGGCATTGTGGGTAGCGAAGGTGTTGGGTCTAAACAGTTAGAATGCACAAATAAAAGAACAAGTTTCTGATGATTGATTTAGTTCGTTAACACCAGAAATCACAGTCTAGCAGGAGGGCTGAGAAAGTGTCTGTTCCAGTTTCAGGGACCCGACTGGTTCTGGTTGGTAAGACCGGAGTAGGAAAGAGCTCCAGTGGCAACACCATACTGGGAAGAGAGGCCTTCAGAGCAGCAACTGGTCACGCCTCAGGTAACACACACACACAGACACACACACACAGAAACTTCCAGACCAGAGCTTCCACAGCTGTCACAGTGTGTTTTGCCTCCTCAGTAACCAGTGAATGCTCCAAGAAGGAAGAAGAGGTGTGTGACAGGATGGTCTCTGTGGTCGACACTCCCGGCCTCTTCGACACCTTTCTGCCTGAAGACACCGTGAAGAGGGAGATCTCCAAATGCGTCAACATGTCGGCCCCGGGGCCCCACGCCATCCTGTTGGTCATCAAGGTGGGACACTTCTCAGCAGAGGAGAGAGATGCTGTGAAGAAGGTGGAGGAGATCTTTGGAGAGGACGCCTGGAGGTACACCATCATCCTCTTCACTCATGGAGACAAAATCAGGTCAGACGTTGATCAGATGTTGGCGGGGTCAGGACCTGAGCTGCAGGAGGTCCTGAAGAAGGCTGGAAACAGATACCACGTCCTTAACAACTGCAAAGCCAACGATCGGGGTCAGGTACTGAATCTGCTGAAGAAGGTGGATAAGATGGTGACTGACAATGGAGGAAAGTTTTACTCCAACTACACCTACCTGGAAGTGTCGGACCTGCTGGATAGAAGAGTGTCGGAGCTCAGGAGGTTCTATGAGGAGAAGCTGGAGGAGGAGATCAAAGCTGTGGAGTCAAAGTACGAGAAGATGCTGAAGGAGGCTCAGGAGGAGAAACAGCAGGTGGAGGATGAACTGCAGGCTGAATTGAAAGAACTAAGGCGGTATTATCATGCTTTACAGAGCGGAGTCCATCAGGTTGTAGAGCAGGTGGCCAAAGACGACCCCGGAGATAAAATCCTTAAAATGTTCCACGAGAAGCTGAAGCTGAACTGAGCTGTGTGGATGTTCTTCCCTCAGAGACGTTCACGCTCATCCTTCCATGTTTTCTGATAGAACATCACAGCAGCGGACCTCTCCAGGACACTGAAAAGTAACGGTTAAAAGGACCTTTGAACAGGAAGTGACCTCCGACAGAACCAGAGTCAGGGAGATCCAGGTCATGTGACCACTCTCAGTGAAGCCTGTGAGTGGAGAGACTCGGTCCTGCATTAGAAACTATCTGAACCTTTTAGAGACCTTCTCTTAAAACAAAGGCTGCTCTTCTTTGTATCATGAATATCATTACTAACTGTTCGTTTGTAAAGCAGGCTTCACCTGAGAAACAGGATGTACATAAAGAGGAAGTATGTAGCTGTGTCCAAATTCAGGGCCTGCATCCTTCAAAGGACCTGGTCTATGTAGGCTGGGCCTGCAAAGGCTGGAAGTGAGTGGTTGTGGCACCGTGCTCCTGTTGTCGAGCAACCGTGACAGCGAGAAGCAGCCCGAACCTTTGTGACCTTTTGCAATTAATCTTGATAAACTGAGCAGATATTTGAGGTTAAACAGCTACATTCTCACCTGAAAACATCGTAAAAGTTTATTTTGTGTCACAAAAAGAGTCATATTTCAAACTTTTTGTCTGCTCTCCTCCACTTCTTTTTCTTGTCTTAAATATATTCTGTCCACCTCCAGAGGACACGCCCAGTGAGGTTTAAATTCCTGGGTCTCTCCAGGTTTTGGTTTTAGAACTGAAGAAGCCTTTTGGGTGAGAGGTGAAACTTTTATGCTAACATGAGCACAGAGTGCTGCTTTAACCTCGTGACAGCCACAGCCTATCCCTGTTTAGTTTTCACACTCAGATATTATTATCATACATGGATATTACTGTAATATGGAGGGCGGGTATTTCCTCTCAAACATATTGAACCCTCCCTACTTTGATTATTCAGGAATGAATTGGCAGACAGTGTTTTCCACAGTGATCCGTTTCCTGTCAGCTGAATCTTAAAGGAGACAATCAGAGGACAGAGTTCAGTCACTTTGTTGTACTACATTTATTTTGTGTAAACTGATAAAAACTGTTGAAGTGATCTTAAAATCACACATTTTACATTTACTGTACATTCAGACATTTATGTTCATAGAACCTTTGTTACTAACAAATAAAAAGCTGAAAACTTCTTTTTGCTTTTTTAATGTTGGTTTAATCAAATTAATTCATGTCCTGCCACCTGCTGACAGATTTGGGTATTGCACCAAATACATTTTAAGACTGACTCATCAGATATTTCTCAGATATTTTCTGGTTATTTTTCTTAAATCTTTTGTAACCTGTTATTTGAATGAATCAAACTTTAGTGATTTATCAGTAGGAGCTTTTGTGTTTCCATTCAGTCAGCTGACTGTGTTGGTGTGTCATGTGACTCATTTATAATCTGAACATGAGGAAGGTCACAGTGGATCTTTGAAGTCTGATGAAGAAGCGGAGGAGTGTCAGGTCTGAGTGATCCAGGAGGCGAAGGTTGAGACTCAAGTGCAGACGTCAGGTTTCTGAGGAAACAGACCCCGCCCCAAACGAGGTCACGCCTGTGAGGAACCAGTCAGAGCGCAGCACTCTAAGACCTCATGTGAAGCTTGCATCTCGTATCATTGTGTGTGTGTGTAAGAGAGAGAGAGAGTGACCGACCACAGTCCAGCTCCCATCATCCAGATGCATCAGAGGACCACCAGAATCACCCTGAAAAACATTACATTTAAACTTTATTTACACAAACACAGAAACTGACGGACCAATGAGCACTCAGACCACAGCCTGAGCCTCACCTGAAGTCTGCATTAGGTCCATTTTACAGGTTCATTAACCTGACAACATCAGCAGACATACAGCAGAAAGAAATCAGGTCCCAGGTTTTAAACTTTTACTGTTTAAATGAAGAAGATGAAATTCTTTCTGACATGTTTCAGCTGTTCCTGTCTCATTAACAGCACAGACATGCAGAGGCTAAACTGTGGCCTCACAGGAAGAAGGTTCTGGGTTCAAACCTTCCTGCCTACTGGGGTTCCTCCTACAGTACAAAGACTATTTTTTATAGTCTGCAGGACTATTCAATTCATCCATCCATCCATTTTCTTCCACTTATCCGGGGCCGGGTCGCGGGGGCAGGAGCCTAAGCAGAGAAGCCCAGGCTTCCCTCTCCCCAGCCACCTCCTCTAGCTCATCCGGGGGGACCCCAAGACGTTCCCAGGCCAGCCGAGAGATATAATCTCTCCAGTGTGTCCTGGGTCTGCCCCGGGGCCTCCT
>JASGAU010363368.1:0-41077 GCA_030220045.1 Australoheros facetus
GCAAGCAGAGGGCGCCCATTACCCCACAAGTGGAGTAGCGCGGTAGGCGCTGCTGCGGCGATTGCAATGCGTTGGGGGAGGGGGGCGGTCATGCCGCCCTGGGCGGCTGCCCATGTCGCCCATATCAGAAACCGCCACTGCTCCCAGCACAGTCTCAGAGCATGGAGGAGACTCCAGGAGACAGGCAGTTACTCTAGGAGAGCTGGACAGGGCCGGAGAAGGTCCTTAACCCATCAGCAGGACCAGGATCTGCTCCTTTGTGCAGGAGGAACAGGATGAGCACTGCAGAGCTACAAAATGACCTCCAGCAGCCACTGGTGTGAATGTCTCTGAGCAAACAATCAGACTTCATGAGGGCGGTCTGAGGGCCAGTGGGCCCTGTGCTCACTGCCCTGTGGTGGTGGGTCAGTGATGGTCTGGGGAGGCATATCCATGGACGGACACACAGACCTCTACAGGCTAGGCAACAGCACCCTGACTGCCATCAGGTATCAGGATGAAATCGTCCTGGAGGATGAAGGAATCAATACCATTGACAGCCCCCACACCATTGTCTCATTAGGAGCCCCGATCTTGTCAGGCATGCACACAAGCACACAGGGGCCACCGAGCACCATTTAGAGTTGCTGGAATGAAATTTGGGCTAGATGGTTCAGCTGCCGCATCATTTTTTCACTTTGATTTTCAGGGAGTAATTTTCATTTCCATCAAACAATGTGGCATCCTTTCATTCCTCACCCGTTACCCAGCCCATAATCAGTATAGATAAGGCGAATGGCTTTCCCCACTGAGATCTGATGTGTTTTCAAAGTGTTCCTTTAATTTTTCTGAGCAGTGTATATTCACTATGCTCACTGATTGTTGGCAAATAAAAAGCAAATTGCTGCCATATCTTTGAGGGGAAAAGCCATCAGTCAAATTTGACTTCTTTTTTTTTTGTGACAGTGGAGAGAAACAGGAAATAGGGGGAAAGATACAGGGGAAGACACGCGGGCAAATTGGCGATGGGCTGGGATACGAACCCACGCCGCCCGCACCGCAGCGCATGTATGTGGTCGCCGGCTTCACCACTAAGCCACCCAGGCGCCCGTGAGTTTTGTCTTTTTATTGGAAAATAACTTGCATCCAAAATTCAATTCTAGGGTGCTAGAATCTGTAACCATGACTGTACTAATGCATAACATAGAAAACATACAGTTCTTTACCATACTGCCACATTACATTACATTAGTAACTTTTCTTTTTAGAGCGGTGATGATCAGTGAGTGGCAGTGTGCTGAGAAAGAGCACTAAAGATGTTTGCTTTGAGAGTTGATGGAAAAGGTCAGGAGGAGTTACACTGTCTCTGTGGATCCATGGAAGATGACTGGGTGCCAAGGGTGACAGATGAGGTCAGGCAGGAGTCTATGATGTCTGCAGTCAACACTGTGAGCTGTAGTGAGAGCAGGGAGCAGGTGGAGGAGAGGTCCACCATCCAAAGCAACAGACAGTGCACGAAAGGTGACCCACGGGTGGAGACGAGTGTCGAGGTGAGCAGAAGGTAGTGAGACCTGCTGTGACGGATGATTTGGAGACGGTGGCTCTGACAAAAAGGAGGCTAAATTTTAAAGTTTTAATTGGGTGACATGAGGAGCGACAGGATTAGAAATGAGTACATCAGAGGGAGCTCAGGCCGAGCAGTAGGAGACAAAGAGAGCCGAGGCTGAGATGGTTTGGACATGTGCAGAGGAGGGATTGTGGATATATTGGAGAAAGGATGTTGAAGATGGAGCTGACAGGCAGGAGGAAAAGAGTAAGACCTCAGCGAGGATGTATGGATGAAGGAGGACATGCAGAGGGTTGGTTTGAGAGATAAGGATCCTAGGGATAGGGTGAGATGAAGGCAGATGATCTGCTGTGGCGCCCCCTAAAGGGAGCAGGGGAAAGAAGATTTTTCTTTAAAAAGCAGGACATCATGAAACTTGTAAAACACGCAGTTATCTATGGTGATGCTGCCAGACGCAACAAACCGCCCTCGGCAGACATTTTGGCTGATTTGAACGTTGTTCGTCTCACAAACGTGCCACTGTCCATGCCCGTAATTTCCCTTTGACCTTTACCTTGAGGTCAAGGTCACGAAAATCGGAGTTCATCCAAGATTTTTAGTAGCTGCATCTATGGCGCAAATTTGAACATCGTAGGTGACGTCGTTCTTGAGTTATGCTAAGATTTTCAAAAAAAACCCTCTGATTTTGACCCAATTATGGCAAAAATTGAATGAGGTGATCTGGGGGCCACTGGCCATCTTTCATGCATATGACTCAGACTCACAGTTTTGCTGTAATGTTGTCAACAGACAGACACACATACCAAAACAACACCTCATTCCCCCCTCTGCGGGCCGGGTAATATAAAGGCAGCTGGGAATGTTCACTCTTCTGGGAATACTTTATTTCCCTGTTTACAAACAAACACTTTCAGACCAGATTACATCACTGATCCCTTTACAGTTATTTACAATTATATATTTTTTTAAACTTAGGACAGCTGAAACATGAGGGGAAAAATGCCTGTGTGTGTGGATGCTGTCATAAATCATTCTTCCTGTGCAGTCACATAACTGTCTGAATGAATTCATAAGCATCCATTCATCTCACTCACACTGGGCTTCTTGGATTGGTTGTATGGTTCTAGGGCAGCTTTCCTGAGAGTTATCCCCAATCATGAAAATTAATACTGCTACATCCCCCTACATATTTAACTTCAATACACTGTATGTACAGATGATATCAGTTAGTATAAAGTCTATCACATTTTAGATATAATTGTGTCTCATACTGTTAATGTTCATGGTCAGAAATGGATAAAATAATAACCAGTGTAGCTGAATTCATTTTAAAAAGTTTGTTTTGGTGTAGAAGATTAAAGGAGCTCCTACAGAAATGAGGGCGATGCTCAACCTCAGCACTAAATCACATTACAGTAACATCAATCTGACACTTTTGACTTTTAGAAAAGAAAATGTGATTTGAGACCAACATTTATTCTGTTAGTGGAGGCCCTAGTGTTCAGTCAGGAAAGGCTTCCTCATAAACATTTAGTATTTCTAGGGCAACAACGACAACAACAACATACACAAACCATTCAGAAAGCTTCTGTAAAACACGTGTAACAGGCACTGATGGTGCATGGCACCAATAACTGACTGCAAATAGTTTAAAAACATTAAAATTCACTACAGATGAATCAAAGTAGCTAAAAGGTAAACACGAGTGTTTCCCCGCAGAGAACAATGCAGCCATCGTTTCCATGCGCTCCGTCCCTCTGAATAAACAGTTTATGCACAGGCTCACAGAATCGTAACATAAAAAAACAACAGCTGGAAAATTTGCTACACCTACAAATTAAACATTAGAAGTAATAATACTAAGACACATTTCACATTTTAATGTGTGCTGCTCGTCATATGGAAGTAAAAACAGTTCATTCATCCAACTTCTTGAATATAAACAGAGGTCTCAAACGTACAACTGACAGCAGTGTGTGTGTGTGTGTGTGTGACTGTGAGTATTCAAAGTTTGTGACTGTGAGGTCCTTCGAGTCCATAAAAAGTCATGAAGAGTCTTCATAAACTGGTCTCTACCACAGGAGCAGCGACGACTGCCGCTTCAGCCTTTGCGGCCTCTGGCGCCACCTGCTGGTCCTGTTTGACGCAGATCTCCTGCACCAAAGGCACGTTGGCCTCCTTCCACTCTCTGAACTTGTGTGAGGTAAGCTCTCGGTCCGTCAGGATCTGTTCTATCGCCTGCAGGTCCGACTCTTTTGCCTGGGCCAGAAAAGGAGAGGGGTAAAGAAAATAGTTAAAACTCATATACGCATAAAGCATACGTAGCCAGCTGTGTTCTTTTGCTGTTCACAAACTAAGAAAAAGCCTTCAGTTGTTTTATAAAGAGTCAGATCCCGCACCTTTAATGTGCTGTTGAGTGCCCTGATAAGGTGGAGCTTATCATTGACAGCCTGGTTTTTGCAGCGCCTTACGAAGGAGGTCCTGAATTCCTTTTTGGTGGATGGTTTACGTTCTCCTATTGGCGAGAGGCTGGCCTCTTTCAGATGTATATACAGCTTCTCCATCTCATCTGAGCTGTTCTCATGCTTGCCTGCAACAGGATAATACCCTCCATCATCATTATTACACAAAATGCAGCAGCTCCACAGAGCAAATGCCTGCTAAATGAATTTAAATGATATGCAGACATTTGCCCGGTCACAGATGAAAAGCTCAGGAAAGAAATAAGCACATCAGTTATATATTCTGCTCATAACTGATGCTCATCAAAGTTGTGAGAAACAGGAAATGTGATCAGCTTCTTACAGCAACAGAAAAAAAAAGATCTACTTTGCCTAAAATGAAACGAAGTTAAACATTCACCTTCATTTTGCGTCCCCGTAACACCCCTCTGTTCCTCCCCTTCCGCTGAAGCTACTTCCTCATTAGACCCAGTTTCCGAGGAGTCCTGGGCAGCCAGCCTCGCAGCCTCTGCGGTCTCCTCCTGTGGACACTGACGTAAGTGGACCTGGGCTGAGCACACCACTGCGGTTTCACCAGCAGCAGGAGATGCATGTGAGACCAGGTCCAACCAGGACTGTCTTTGCTTGGTGAGTGAGGAGGCGGAGCTCTGAGATGTCATCGTGCTGACAGGTGAGGAGAGCGAACCGTTAGCCTCGCTGGGGGCTGCAGAGGAGTAAGGAGGAGGAAGGGTCCCCTGAAATACAAATGCACTTCAGTTAAGAGTCTTTATTCCACCATCAATTCATCACATTTTGCTAAGCACTTAATTTTATTTATTTGGAAAGAAATATGTAGTTTGCCTTTAATACTAAACCGAATATTAAAAAAGGCAAAAAGACGTTAGGATTGAGACTTTTAGAATCAGAAATTATGAGCTCATTTTGAATTTGATGGCAGCAACATGTTTCAGAAATGTCTGGTCTGTGCACGTTTGCCCACTGTGTTGCATCACCATTCTTTTTAACCAACACTGAGCTCGTGGGAACCAAATGTTTTAGCTGTGAAAGCAAAAATACTTTACTACTCGTGTTTAGCAGCAAACTTTTGAATGTGTCTACGTCTGCATTCAGGCCAGTTACACCATGATTTCACTTTTTACAGAGTCGCGCTAATGTGCTAAAGGTAGGTGGGCATGTTCTTGCTGAAATGAGCAAGGCCTGTCCTGAAAGAGCAGCACATGCTGCTCTAAAAACCCGTCCAGGCCTCCTGATGCATTCACAGATGTGCGTGCTGCACGTCCTGGATGTTTTAGCTTGCATTCGGAGGTGTAATGACAAACTGTGTTCACTGGAAACATAAAATGCTCTTGAGCCCATGCTGCGTTATTGAGGACAGACTGTGGTTATACAGTGCTGCTTCAAAATGAACTTACATTTAAATAAATGAATAAATGTTCACTCTTAGGAGCGGATGTGTATTCAGCCAGAAACATTACTGACCTGATGTGTGCTACCAGGTGGGCCGGAGGCATCCACAGAGTCCCGCAGGGTCTGTTCGGAGTATGGTGGGGGGGGTATGTCTGTGGTTTCAGCTTCTTCGTGATCACTGGCTTCACTGTAACACTCTGAACATCCATGTTTGTGCAGGGAGACACACAAGAAGCAAAAATTCATAACCCGAAACATGCATTAACCCAGGAAACGTGCCCACGCTCGCCCACAGTGGGTAGCCGGGTGTGAACTGTGGGGCTGTGGGAGGGGGGGCAAACCAACATTTATCTTATGAGGGCCCCAAGAGCCCACACAGACCCCACAGCAGATTCGCACTTTGGGGGCTCCCATATGGGTTTTCTGTGGGGAGGCCAACTGTGAGCGTGCCCTCGGAAAACCCATGTGGGGCCCATGTAGGCTCGTCCATGTGGACCCCACAGCAGTTTTGCTCTTTTGGGGCCCCCGAGTGGGGAACTCTCAGTGGTGTTGGCCACATAAAACCCATATAGGGACCCCATAGGGCAAAACTGCTGTGGGCTCTGTGTTGACACACCAACTTGGGGAGCATGTAAGATAAGTGTGCGTTTGCCCTGCCCACACAGTCCCCCACTTACCCACTGTGGGCCCCTCATGGACGTGTTTGCTGGCACATTATTTATAAGGAAACACCACACGGGGAAATGTGGCTATCGTGGAGAAGATGCAACCACAGGACACGTTTTATTACGCGGTCAGAAATATGAGCCTGAGAGAAGGCGACTGATTCAAAACGTCAGTAAAATGGAAGTTCAGTGGGACCTTATTGATATGAACTCAGTAAGTGAACAATATCAGGCCATCTTTGATTTTCTAACACACTCATTTGTTTGACAGGATTTGGGGAGTTTTTTTTTCTTTGAGGGCAAGTGGACCCACAGTGTGGTGTACTTTATATGTTTTAACAATCAAGCCGAAGAGCTCTGGTTTGAGCTTAGTCAGGAATAAGACAGCGGTCAAAAGCGGTCCCCACTCTGTACCAGTTGGAGGTGGTATTGCACCATGTGGGCCCTGTAGTGTGGGGCCTGTTTGGGCAGCCCACTGTGGACCTGGTACTGGTGTGACTGCAGTGTAAATGGTAAATGGAGTGGATCTTATAGAGCTGTATTTACGAGCTTTATAGAACACGTCTCATTCACACCGACTGCATCAGGAGCAACTCGGGTTTCAGTATCTTGGCATGCAGATTGGAGCAGCCAGGGATCGAACCGCTAATCTTCCAGTTTGTATATGACCCGCTCTGCCTCCTGAGCCACAGCCACCCAGTGCGGGAGGGGTCCCAGCAGGACAGCTCACACTTAGACTGGGCATACTGTGGGCCCACAATGGGCGCCTCTCTGCTTAGTGTGGGACCCATACATTTGATGCCAGTCTGCCCACAGTGTGGGGGTGTTTCAAAGTACTCAAGAGCTGTAGAACAATCAAAAAAGATTTTCCTCTGCTTATCCAATTCAGAGCTGCTGGGAGCCCAGCCCCATTAAAACAGTGACATCTTGGAAACACCAAGTCTTCATTTAGCGACAGAGACAGGAGCAGAAGTCTGTGATCGGAGCGGGTGCTCACCGGCTGCAGCGTTCCCTTCTGCTGGCTCATACTGAATCGAGGCGAGACCGAGCTTATTCACCCACCTGCAACAAAGAAATCATTCAACTTCATTACAACTGATAAAAGCTTAGAATGCATTAAAAATGTATCCATTTACAAACAGTGTTGTACTTCCACATGACTTACAAATTCATTTCCTCGTAGCTCTCGGCAGCAAAATAAAACATCATAACTTGCGGGTGGCAGGCTTTGAATGCACTGAGTGAAGAAAAGTAGATGAACAGGGAGGTGAGGCAGACATTTCTACTGTGATTAATAACTGTGAGCTCAACTCTGTTCAACTTCACAGATTACACTCACTATTTCTTCTTGCACTCGATGGCTCTGTCAACCATAAAGTTTGTGAGGTCTATGTAGCCTTCAGCTTTTTCTGCCTGCAACACACAGATTGAACAACAGTGAGCATTAAAACACAGCTTTCTAACCACTTCCCCACACTGACAGCTGCCTCTGAATTGCAACAGGCTTCTTCTTTAATTTCCTCCCATTGAATGACGGTGACGTACAGCAGGCCTGACTCAAGTTATCGTGCCAGGAAATCAAACATGTAGATTACGAATGTGTGTAGCAGGACCAGACGGGCTATTACAGACACTGTCACATTCAGGAAGTGTAGTGACAGTGCTCCGTGGGTCCTGCAGTGACAGGCTGGTGAGGAGACAGCTGTGGAAGAAATCAGTATGACTCATGCACAGGTCTGAGCGCCTAATGTGACTCAGTAAGTGTTAAATGTATGGTGTGCTGTTAAATCTGTATTCAACTTTAGTGGTGCTCCACGTTTGCTGCTGTAACAAAGAACAGCGAAAGTCCTGTTTCCTCCTTTTTCCTTCCCACTGTCACCAAGTGCTGCTCATAGGGGGTCATTGTGACTGTTGGGTTTTCTCTGTATTATTGTAGGGTCTTTACCCACAACATAGAGCGCCTCGAGGCGACTGTTGTGATTTGGTGCTGTATAAAAAAAAACTGATACATAAAATCACTGCATAGGACTGAAAACATTCTTCTTAACAGAATCTCAATATTTTGTATCATTTTGCAGAGTATTTGTACAAATCTAAACCTAACCGGTTTTATGGATTCAGACTGAAATGAAATATGTCTGTCAGCGTGTTTGTTTGTCAACAAATGACATCAAAGCTACAACAGGTTAACATTTAATGAACAGGTGGTGTGACCAGCTTATTGTGTCCAAAGACTGACAATAACACAATCACTGGACCTTCAGTCATTTTGTTATTTTGTGTCCATCCTGCTGTAGGTACTCACTACAGCACTCAGCTGATGGCAGGCCCAGCTGACTGCACTGATGAGAGGTTTGAACATTTTTTAATTAGGAAGTATGTGTTCATAGACCTGCATATACCACTGTTAGTTTTGAGCTTTTCATTGTTTTTGTGGAAATGAACAAATTTAAAGAAGATCATCGTTTAAAAGGGAACCATCAACAGGAGGAGAAACATGCCAAAGAAAATACTCCCGAGAACGGTGGAAAACCAAAAGAAAGAGGTGGAAAACTTTAACAGCTTCTTTATTTTTCCTCTCCTTTCTGATACGATTCTCATCATCGTCACATTATATCGTATAAACTTACAAGATAAAGATTAAGAATGTTACAGAAGCGTGCAACTGATAGAGAAACAGACTTTGTAACTTTGTATCACTCGGGAATTGTGTAACTACATTTGCTGCCTGCACTCTGAATAGTAGCCACAATCAAAGACACGATCACAAATGAGTCTTCTGGCGAAAAGGTGTTTTACTCACCAGCTGGTTGTTGTACCAGTAGAGAGCAGTCTTCTTCAGCACAAACCAAAACTTCTTCCATTTCATACCCAGGAAGCCTTTGCTCTCCTTCTTCCTGTACAGCCAGCCCTGGTGGTCTGGCTGACCGAGCTCTTTGACTGAGATCCGTCTTCTGCTCATTGTACCATTGCCTTAAACAGATAAAGAAAACTTCAGTGCGCGTAGACAATCTCCACTCTCCCTTTGTCACAGCTAAATCCAATCAGAACCGGGAAGCAGCTGCAGACTCAAACATCTTCACACGAACGACCAAAACATTTCCATTTCAGTCTGAATATGTCACGCCGTTTGGTCGATAACCAAACAGACCTCTAAAAATAACCAAGCCAATGAGCAAGCTCATGAAACATGCTGGAACAGTCAATTCTACCTTCATCCTACCTGTTCCAGATATGAGTCAGTCAGCAGAGACAGTAACATACAAATTATGTTCTCAGAAGAAGCCAAAGACACAGACACACGATGCCAAGAAGTGAAGTGAAAGCAACTCGTGTTGTCCAATATCCCTCTGTACACACTAACTGCACTTCACACACACCCACCACAGTTTCAAATTACAGCTGTGGGCCCGTAAGTGACAAAGTGATAAGACAGGACTCACCTCCTCGGCTCTTCTTCTTGGATTTGTGTCGGAGGGAGACCTTTGAGAGGAGAGCAGAAGGGGAGGTCAAAGAGTACGAGGGAAGAGGCGTGAGGAGCAAATCGGTAGTTTGAAACCCCACGACTGAGAAGAGGCTGTCTGAAACATCCTGTTTTCACACCGACTGTCACATGAATTTCTCTCTCTTTCTACATCCAGACTAACACCTCCTAACAGCATCACCCGGGACTTGCTTCTCATTGGTCTCCTTTTCTTTTTAGCGCTCTTTGCCCCCTCGTGGATCAGACAAAACAAAAATCCACCCGTGGTGCATAAACTCTGGGCGTATGCTACATATCTTTAAACTGGTCATTGTTACATAGAGGAAGCAGAAGTTTCTATTTCATTAAAGAGAGAGCGAGCGAGTAAATGTCACTTAAAAAAAAAGAACTGCTTACAGGGTTGTAGTCATCGGCAGCCATAGAAGGAGTCACAGATATGGGGAAGGCGGCCTGTAGAAAGAAACCAGAGGAGCAGCTTATTCACAGATGTGCAGGCTGATAATACCCCGAGGTAAATGAGCAGAACAGGACTGACAAAAGGATGTGGCGTCACGGGTACAGCAGAAATGATGTTTCTCAATCTGCTTTTTTTGTGCTTTTTTGGGGGGGGGGGGTGGCTAGAAAGAGCAGAAGTTCTGCAGAAGCAGAAGTCGTAAGAAAAAGGTTTACAACTAAAAAAGTTCACACTCATCATCAGCACTGACTCACAGCTGTCACAATGGTCAGTGTCAGCAGCTTCTGTGACTCACAGCTGGGAGGCAGAGGTCTCAAAGCCCCCCAAAATGCTTTTTACCAACACACAATCACAAAAACACGTTTCAGTTTGCAGCTGAGCCTCATAAATGAACGGTGACATTGAGAAATCCGAGCTGTCTTTGCTGGCTAACTTCCTGTGTTACGTTCCTTTTTTTTGTGAAGCAGCAGAGAAAAAGCACATCGCAGACACAACGAACCATCTCATCACGCTGCTGCCACACAGGGTGCAAATTTAGATCATCTGTACGCTGTGGGTAACAGCTCTGAAATGTGCCACCCGCAGACATTTTTAAACTCAGCGACCAAAGAAAAATAAGACTTCAGGTGGTGAAGCTGCTCACAGGCTCCTGAGCCCTGCAGCAGCTCAGCCACAAGCTGCCAGCATCCACCAGAGAAACAAGAGAGACTCGTACCTGGTTCTTTAAAACTCCAAACAGACAAGTATCCTCTGTGCCTCTGACAGTCAGTCATTACTAGAAGCTCTGCACGGCACACATGCAGCATCGCTTTGTTTTCCGGGTGTCAGAGCGAACTGTAGGATGTAGATGCTCATCAGCACACAAACCACAGCCCAAACCCGACTGAGAGTGGCTGCGTGCCTCTCTTTAGTAACTGACTTCCTCTTGGACTTTTCTCTTTTGCACATGTCAAGAAGCATACGTAATATTTATCCAGTCTGAGCAAACCCATCTGCAGATTACACAAGTATTCTTTGAAGTTAAAGTAAATGAAATATACTTTAGTAAATATACTTAATAATATACTTAAGTTAAACTGTGTAGGATACAGTTTTCTATCTAAAATTAGGGAAAAGCTTATTTTAGAAATGACGCGTGATGATGAGTTTCGGTCTTTACCTCAATTACTTGAAATGATTCAGACGATCGTAAAAAGCTGCTCCTTAGAATAAAACAGGAAAATGAAACTCAAAGATAATGAAGAAAAAGGCTCTTTACAGTAAATACATGTTATATTTTTGGAAGCTTAACCCACATTTTCTTAAATGTTAAATAAAGATCGTTCAGGGCGGCTCATTTAGTTCAAACGCAGCCTGGCTGCTCGTCGTCCTGTAGCTGAATAAGTATCCGGGGGATAAAGCAGCACCGTACCTGCCACCACAGCCTCAGAGAGAGCAGCCTGGCCCGAAAGCTCCGCTCAAAGTTTGACCAAACTTTGGCCAACATGTCAGGACCACAGACACGAAGCCACGGAAGAAATTCAAAGAGAGCTCGGCTGGTTTCGGGTGAGCTCAGGTGCTCTCTGGGTGTTACCCTCCACACTTCAACGAGCGCACCACCCAACCTCAAAGCTACGTCACCAACATTATGATTTTTTTTTTTTAAATGCAAGTTTAACTCAGATGATTTTTTTCCCTGATTTTATGTATTTTCCCACACATCAATCATTCTTTATTCAGTCAAAATTCATTTTTCTCCAAGGACGCAGTTACCACACCTGACCACAGAGTGTCGCTAAAACCCAACTGCGTAACAGTTTAACTGGAAATGGAAGCATGCTGTTTATCCAGCACGCACACTTCCTGTTCCACCTGTTATTCTATTAGATTTAAGATTTAGACTGGACTGAGAGCTCCAGTTTCAAAGATTTACCTGCGTAATAAATAACTGCTTAAACTTCCGGTATGATCTACCAAACATTCAGTAAATGTGTGAACATGTGTGAGGATCTCAGTGAGGGCAACTACTGTGACAGAGCTGTATTTCACACGTGACTAAAGTGGAGGAAGTCCCAGGCCGATGGTTACAAAGCACGTTTCTTTTTTCTTTTATTGCTTTAAGAGAAGTTGATAAAAAATCACCGCGGACCGCCTGCACGAAAATGAGAAAAATAAGCGGCTCATGTTGCACCCATCCACTCACTGCTGGGGGAAGCTGCGGCTTGCCTATCAACAGCCTTTGCGGCCTCAGTGGGGAGCAGGTTTTTAGCCATAACATCACTGCCTGAGCTGTATCTGTGCAGAGGCGTGGATGTTCTGCCAGCAGACACATTCCTGAGTCCTGCATTATTATAGTCTCCATTTGTACTTAGCCTAAATAGACAGGGGCCTCATATTTCTTTCCACTTGCTACTGAATAGTAGAGAGTGGTCTGAAGTGACTGTGAAGAGGCCCCCTCCCTTTATGCCTCTCACATTCTCACACGCTGTGTCTTCCTCTTTGCCTCCCGTCACCCTGTCATCATTCTCATCTGCATCGAGGAGCTTCCTCGAGCTGCCCCGAACCTCCCAGCAGCCTTCAACATTTCAGTCAAACGCGCTGAATGATTTCTGCGATGAAGGGAAAGTCTCAGCCTGCCACTTGAGGGTGATTTAAAGGTGCATTTCATTTCAGCTGCGTGGTGGTGGAAGTGAGATAATCTGGCCTGCGACTCATGTCAAAGGCCTCAAGGATTCAAGGGAGGTCAGATTGGTCACACCATTGTAGCACTCCATCTCCCATCATGAACCATGCTGAGAATGGTCATGGTACTTACTTAATGCCCCCACCCAGAAACTGTGTGTGTGAGTGAGTGAGGGGGGGGGGTGTCAAACAGAGTAGCTATTATTTACCCAGGGACTCTCACACAGTGTAAAGGGGGAAGGGTGCAGTGGTTGGAAATGATATCAGGTTCAGTTTGGTGGTGCTGTGAGCCCCTCGACTGCTTTGGTAACCGTCCAGCTGATCATGACCTGAATTTTGATCTCGCTGCTCTGAATGCAGATTGAATGAGCATAAATCAGAATTTGGTCTCCCACAGATTCGCCCGTATAAACGCCAATAATCCTAACAGAGAAGCCAGTACATCCCGTCCTCTGCAGCGCGCCTGCATCGGTGCTCACAGTAAGTTCGAGGTTTTCTTTTGTGCAACAACAACTTGTCCATCTGCCACTGCTCCCTGCGTCCATCCCTCTGACCCCTGTGGAGGCGCGTGAGTGGTATGTGCCACTGAGGGATTGACAGTAACTCGTGGTAGGATGGTGTACGGTTTCACAGCATCCTCAGTTAACCCCTGCAGTTATTTCATTTCCACATATGCCAAAGCTGGTAGGTGCACGATCAGCATTCAGCAGAGACTGAAGCCACGTTTGCAGCCTTGCGCTACTTTGAGCTACTGCACGTAACAGCGCTGACATGCTGCAATTAAATAAGTATGATCTGTACCATTTTAGTTGTGTTTGAGCGCGCTAGTTTAATATTTAGTAGTTTGGTAGAATAAAATATTAACCTGTTGATGGTGTAAGATGGATACAGTTTATCCATAAAGGGGGTCATAAATGTCTTCACCAAGTTTTGTACAAAAGAAAGTGACTGAATTTAATTTTATATTCCAAGTGTCGACTTCCTCATGCACTCTGATTTTTGTGTGCAGTGTAATGGGCCTATAATTGAGGCTCTCGATTTTCACCGCCTCTTTGTCGAGGGCATTCCTTACATTGCACGATGGATGAAGCAAACTCACAACATTCAGATGCATTATTGTCAGAGAGGCGCTGATTGTTATTTACTTACAGCTTGGGAAAAGGACCAGGATCGTAAATGTGGATGATTATACCTGTAAGAACAAGCGAGAGACACGGAACGCCAACACGTTAATAACTGGAAACACACCTCATGCACTGATGTCAAGCAGAGCTTTACAGTAAAGTTATTTCATACACCAAATCCATCTCCCATCACCACAGTGGATTTTGGAACTTTTCAACACATACTTATTCATAACTGCTCATTATCTTTATCTGTGCTGCAGTCTGACTGCCTCTGATTGGGCTGAGCAACAGGAGACGTTTAAGGGCTGCTGTTTGTCTGCGAGAGCTCCTGATGATCCACGTGGAGACCAGCCACAGGAGCTGGACCAGTTCCCCTCAGCTGGGACTGACCCAGCATTTCTTTAGGGTATGAAATGGATTAATATGATGCGCTGTTTCTTCTTCATTCACCTCTGTTTATTCTGTCTCGCTCCCCTCAGCAGATGACTGCCCCTCCCTGAGCCTGGTTCTGCTGGAGGTTTCTTCCTAGTGCTGCTCATAGGGGGTCGTTTTGACTGTTGGGTTTTCTCTCTATTATTGTAGGGTCTTTACCTTACAATACAAAGCGCCTTGAGGCGACTGTTTGTTGTGATTTGATGTTATAGAAATAAAATTGAATTGGGTTTGCTGTCTCTGCCCTTTAACTGCATTTTCTTTTTGCTCTCCTTCCTCTTAAATTCCTAAAAAGATGACAATAATGATTTTTTTTATGTTGTGCTTTATTTATAATGGTGTTAAACAAACGACAAAGAGAACTGTGATGCGCCGTCACATGTCGTGCTTCACCACGAGAAAGAAAACGGTCCTGTTTTTAACAGATTGACCAGCCTAAAATTAATATGACACATGATTAAATCCACCGTCAATCAAATCCCATTCTCTGCACCGGCAGCACATGTTCATAACTGCCACCAGCGATGATTCAACTATTTATCTATGAGCTTTACAAAAGCATCTGTCTATATATCCTAATTGTGAGTAATGTTTTTGATCGAGCGTGCAATAAACCGCATGCACAGTGTTTGTGTGCGGCTCTTAGAATAGAACCACCGGGGTGGGGGGGTGGGGGGGGGTGTTTAGTCATCTATTGGGGTGTTAATGTGGGGAGTCACACTTCCTCAGGCCCTGCGTCCAAGACGAGAGGAGATATATGGGCAAATGATGAGGAGACAGATCCTCATATGTCATCGTATTTCGTAGTGGGAGTTATTTATAGTTGGAAGCGGAGAAGAATTAGGATTCGTCATAACAGTGACATTTCTAAAGATCTGTGGGGGATCTTGGGGGTGGATGGACAGATTGCTGTGTGGGACATGTTGGATACGGAGGTGCTGAGAGACCACAGTGTTTAAAAAAAGGCCACAAATACTCTCCCAGTTTAATAATGAGCTCTAAATTAATTTAGACGTTTCAGGGAGTGAATAGACTGTGTTTACTAAATAAAAAATGACCATAACTTTCTGCAGAGGATGTTTATCAGTCTCAGTCATTTATATTTGATTTTAGCAGATACTCCTGCTTCACCTCTGATTATGAAAGCGAGTCACCCACTGACCCTGAAACAGCCACAACCTGCTGTCATTTTACACCATTAACACTGTTTGTACATTACAGCTGAGAGGCTTCAGGTCACTTTACTTTCTTTATATAAATGACAATTATTAAGGAATATTTATAGAGGCATGCAGCGGCCCCCCTCTGTGGGAATGCTTTAGTGGAGAGAGTGGGAAATGTGTTCAGGATAAACTTTTTTTTTTTTTTAGGATATCATGAACCAGTGACAACAGAAACTTGACAAACCTTTAACCAGCTGTGTGTGTGTGTGTGTGTGTGTGCAGGAGAGAGAGGGAGAGGAACTCACCGGTTGAGGAAGTCACTGCTAGAGTGCCAGTTGGACCCCTGTGATAAATACAGATTTGTGATGTTAACGCGCGTGTTCTCAAAGCCTCAGTCTGAGGTGCTCTTTGCTATTCCTGATCGACACTCCTTTCATGATTATCTTAAAGTAGGCAGTTGTGCAGTTTTCTCTTGCAGAGCACTAAATCATACACGTGTTGAGGAATAGTGGCTACCTCTACAACATTTGCTTAGTAAAATGAATGATTCTGTCGGTAACAGGAAAAACAAACGGATCGTGTTTGCAGCATGCACAAACTAGAAATAATTCAGCACATCGTTCTCTTGTAACCATCTGTGATGTGTAGGCACAAAAATGTTAGTGGTTAGCAAAACTTATGCAGTGGGATAAACAGAGTGCAGGTAGTACTTAGGCAGACCACAGCCTTTCAGAGAGTGCAAATTAGTGAGGACCGCAGGCGACTACAGCTCAGCAAGCACGGGCAGAGCGAGACTTTAGGAAGGACAAGTGAAAGAGAGATAAGAAGACGTGCACGGAGAAAAACACGGGCAGAGAGGTGGGCTGTCAGAACGATGAAAGCTGTTGATCAACCTCAGGAAATCACTTATTAAAATCAATGAAAGTGGCAAAAGCCATCAAGCAAGCTGATCCTAACCTGCCCTTTAAGTGTTTAAAAGGCGACATGTGCCAGAAAGAGATCCCCGGGTGGAAAACCTGCTTTGACCATATGCTCCCCCGGCTGCACTTTAAAGCTCAAAGAGGGAAGCAGTTGCATCACCATCACCATCTGACGAAGACAAAAGGTAACTTGACGTTACCGATCGTGTTGCATCGCGTGCGTAAAAAAACAGAAGCCAGGCTCACCTCAAAGGTCAGAGCAGGTTAGGAAGAGGCGGCTCTGCAGTCGGCCCGAGGGTGCAAATGAATAAAGACGGAAGCTTAAAGCTGCCTTTTTAATAACATTTCTGTTTTTTAATAACACATCAATGCTGTTTAAAGTATATAATGCTGCTTATGAAGATGCATATTATGGTGACACATTAGCAGCCACTCCACACGCACCGGTAAAATAAAGACAATACAAAAATTCACTGAAATGAACTGCAGTTTTTAATGAAACGCTATTCAAATCTTACAAAAGGCAGAAAAAAAGCAACAGACACTCATTCCCTGCAGCTTCTTAAATAATACTGTCATTCTGTCTTTTGTGATCTGTGGTTTCTCAACAGCGTGAGCTCATAAACGGTCATGTGACCTCTGCACCCCACAGTATTGGGTCAAAATGCTGGCTTAAAGGAGCGGTTTACTGTGACCCAGCTGCACGTGCAGACGCAGAGTCACTGACACACAGGTTATAAAGGTTTACTGAGTTCAGTGCATAGCCTCAAATCATGCACGAGTGTTTGCCAGTGACGAGAAAAAAACAAACACCTTTAACAACCGATGCAGCATTTTCCACTAAAGTGACTGTAAAAATCTTATGCATAGCTTTACAAGAGGCAACCATTGGCAGAAGTTAATGTAAGCGATCACACATGAAAAGAAAAGCTGTTTGTCTAACTTGGTTTTTATAACTTATTTATGCAAAAGAAAAGCAAAAAACACAGAACTGAACTGATACCAGGCAAGTTTTTGAGCGCTTCAGTGTATTAAATACCCAAACTGAAGAACATGACATGATATGTACAGAGATCCATACACAGCAAACGAGGCCTAAACTGTATCCTCCTGAGGCTCGTGTCAGAGATGAGGGCTGTGGGCAGTGTTAAAGGAGCGATGACTTAATGTAGCGAGGACTACAAAAGCAAGTTCGGTTGAGGAGCAGCAGTTGTAGTTGGTAGTAGCAGTAACACCAGGGGGGGTATGGGAGAGAGGAGTGTGAGAAAGCCCGAGGACGTTAAATATCAAAGGCACTGAGGAAGACAAGACAGGAACAGGAAGCCCCGGACAGGAAGCACATCATCAGTGAGTCAATAGCTTAAGCCGCGTGATCCAACTGACCAGTAGGGAGCGTTCTGCCGTTGTGCGCTTGGAGACGGGAGCGGCCGCGGGAGCCTTTTTCATGTCTTCCTGGTAGGGGATGGTGGCACTGTTGTGGAGGTCTGAGCTGGAGTAGTAGCGGCTGCCCCGGATGTGGTCCACTCGGATGAGATGACGTTCCCCTGCGGGCCTGTAGGGAGGAGACGCCGAGGGGACCTCCTCGGCGATGGTGGGGATCCTCTCGTTACTCAGGTATCTGTACAGGAGGTCCTCACCTAAAGCAAAGACACGGCGGCAGGTTATTGATCACGTGTCACTACGCTGCTCTCCATCTGTCATGTAGAGACAGACTCATGGGGTTTGGGTCACTGGAGCTTCCTCCTACATAAACATATATAATGTTTAACGTATATTTGTTATTAAGGTTTTACAGGAAGTAGATGATGAATTAACAGCACAGCAGAGCCTGAATACTCATGATTTCAGATTTGAGGTTTGTACCTGTAATCTGTAATTATCAGAGACAAAATGGAAATGACTAGAAATAAAAAATAATAATTTATTCTCTGTTTTCTTAATGAACCAAGCAGCAACACAAAGGCCTCAAACATGACGCTGCTGCTGTGCCAAAAACTGCAGATCCACTAGTGGCCACTTGAGGCAGCCTCCCAAAGTGAGTCAGTCCCCACAGAGAAATAAATATACTGCATTTACAGCCTGATTCAAAAACAGTACCAAGGGTGGATTTGTTTTTATCATGTTTGGTTTCTGGTCACATTTTTTTATTCTAAAAAAACGGTGCCGGCTCTGTTGCTCTCACACATACGTGTGCACGTGGCCTTTATTAAGTCACACAGCAGAATAAAACCCTGAGCCTGCAGGGAACAACAACCGTTAGCCCGTAAGCAAAAACGTGCCCACTGACCTTTCCTGCCCTGAGCCCAGGGCTTTGCGTAAGGATCAACCACTCCGACACAGGTATCTGCTGGCATGGACAGCGGCCGGGGCTTACCTTGAGACAAAAGGTTCATGCTCGTTAACAGCACTGTTCTGAGAACACATTTACGTCTGCTGGTGGGATATTCATAAATCACTGGGACGAGAAAGCACTGACCACGGGAGGGCTTATGCTCCCTCATTCTGGGCTGGACCACCTTCGCTTCGATGGGACAGCCGCCGTTTGGCTTGTCGTACTCTGCGACGGTGCAGCGTCTTCTGCTCTCCATGTCCAGGAAGGAGTTGGGTGACTCAGAGCCCTTTGGTCTTTTACTGATGCTGGAGAAGGAGTCTGTTCGCGCCTCTCTGTGTGGAGGAACAAATGTTCAGTCATTTCACTGTAACGTAGCTCTTCATGATTAGGTGATTTGCACGCAGTGTTTCATCACTGCAGTCTAAAGTTCTCCTCCAGCATTTTAAGCAAAGTTTCTCGACTCTTCCTGAAGGTGGAGGATGAAACAGTCACAGTGCACGGACTGTGGTGGGAGCAGAGTGGGAGCAGAGTGGGCTGAAGACCAGCGGAAGAGACAGTGCAGCAGGATGGGGGGGTGGGTGTAAAGCGATCATGGGCTGGGGCCACGCTCATTATTCATCAGCTTTAAAGCTGTGGGGGTGTCTGAATCTCACTGCAGGGGGAGCAGGTGGCCTCTCACCTCCTTGAAAGGAGCTCTTTGGGTTGTTTTTGCCTTCCTTTTAATACTTTCCTACTTTTAGAGCTGAAGTTGCCAGTAAACGAAGATCCGCTGCACGTCAAACGGGACGGCTTACCGTGGGGTGTACGGCACCGGAGGAGGAGGCGGGATGTACAAGTCCAGGATAGCCGGCTTCTCCTTTTTGCTTGATCCATTAGCCGAACTGGAGGGAGACTGGGATCTGACCAGGGACGAGTTATTCTGAGAAAACACAGCACAGTTATAAGTGCATGATCTAATCTACACAACAGCGTCTCCTTATCCCACCTGCATGCAGAGTATCAGCGCATGGCTGAAGTCGCTACTTACTGTTTCTGCTCAGAGCTTTTCCTCAGTACCAAATTAAGTTCCCCACATGTGGTGAGACATTTCAATTCCTGCATGTCGGCCTGAGCATAAACCTTCATGTCTGAGGTACGGAAAGATTCTGAGCGCAGTCCAAAATAGCACTCATTTACCACAGTTATGTTTCCTAACATCGTCTCACTCACTGCTGTTCTCATCAGGGCAAAATTACACATCTGCTGATGCAGCACCGTGGATGTGATATATGACAAACTAAACTTCTGATTGGGGGTCTTGCGAAACATTACTCTCTGCACTTCTCCAAATAGCTCAAATAGTACAAATTATATACCATTACAAAAACCAGTGTCACTCATTCTTGAGCCACACCGTATGATTTGTCTCTGCTCCGCCATTTGGAGCCTTCCTGTCACAAATAAACTGAGATGCCTCGCTCTGATGAGCCCGGACGTGTCGGCCACCTTTGTTGCTGTGAGCTGATACAATCTCATCCCGTCTTCTCCACTTATAAAAGAGGTTGTGCATAAAGACACAGCGCCGGAGCTTCGGCCTCGGGAGCTTACAGCCTCGCTCTTCACCAACAGGGGACTCAGGTGCAGGGACACACCCACATAACCTCACTGGCTCAATATTTACCTGCTTCCTTTAAGCTGTCTTTAACATTCGGGTGAACACACACACACACACACACACACACACACTATTGTAAGTCCTGCTGCTTTCTTTAGCTTGGTCTCGTAGACTGAATAACATGTTGGGACTTTGTTTGCCTCTTTTGTCGTGCACGTGCAAGAAAAGCTTAACGCTTTGTTCGGCTCAGCCAGCAGCACCGTCAGGGCGGCCCTGTCTGGACTTGCAGCTTTGGAACCAACTCCCTAAAAGGCTGATAATTGTTTGACAATGATTAGATGCATGCAGCGATGAAAGGAAGTGTGCGTGCATGTACCTGAGGTACCGGGGGCTTCCAGCGCATGTTCTTCAGTGGGGCGGGGGTGAAACCTGTTGTGCCTGTGGGCCTCTTCTTAAGCAGTAGAACCACACCTTTGGGGTCCTCCCTCAGTTTAAAAACCAGGTTTTTCAGCTGCCAGCCCACCTGGTTAACAGGATGTGAACACTCAGTCAGCTCTATAAATATTTACAGGATGTATTTAACGTCCCACAGTGTAAATATGTAAAATAAAATCAGATTCTCACCACTGTCTGATGGTTAACCTGGATCACCTCGTCCCCAGCGTGGATCTTCCTCGTCAGGTCTGCAGGTGACTAAAGATAATAGATGACAGTAAAGGTCAAAGGCTGATAAATCACTTCTATTGAAGAGCACACAACCTTCCTGAAACTGGGCGGCACTTTGGTGCTGCTCCTGCCTGATTTCAGCTGCGGCTGCCTTTAAAAATCTCTTTTCAAACCACAAATGCTCAAAGATCAGAATCGTGAGAAAATGCCTCTCAGCGTGTGTGAATATCAGCAGATTTGTTTTTCGTGTCACAAAGATGCCAAACGGGATAAACTAGTCATTACTGGTGATGATTCAGGTCCTGATTCACAGCCGGGGATCGGAGGCGTGAGGATCCAACGGTGGCTGTGATGCAGGTGCATTACTCACTGACTGACTGTGTACGTGTGCTGGAAACATAAAAACTTATTTTTGTCCAGGCTGTTTGTGGAGAGCAGCTCTGAACTCCTTCACAACATGTAAGTCAGGGTGCCCTCAAACACGAGGAGGAGGAGGAGGAGGAGGAGGAAGTGTTTTTAGTGCTGGCGGAGAATGAATGAATTTCAGCATGGAAACTGGCTGAAATCAGCCGCTGTCCCACTTACATGTTCTGTGGTTCCGGTGATGACATGTAACCCATCGTAGGTCGACTTGATGTACATTCCCTGGGTTTAAAAACAAAGGAAAAGTCATATTTCCGATGCGGGTGAATAAAAGGATATCCCCACAGGGAGACAGAAGTATGACAGAAATGTGAGGGCAACAATTCGACACACATCGTACGCATTCCTGGACAGACAATCCAAGAAGCCGACCACAAGTTCAAGTTAAAAAGCAGCATTCCTCACCAGACCCTCGCCCGGATTGATGTTGGTCAGCTGGACTTCCTCCAAACACGCCGACTGGCTCATCAGGGGGTCAGAGGTGGTTCTCACGGTCTGATCGCAGATGGTGTTCAAAATCTTGGACTGCAGAAGAGAAGGCAAAACGCCTCGGTGGGAAACATAATAAGCACGAGACGTTCATAAACGTGCAGCGTCTAATGATGCATCACACCAGTAATAACCACTGAGGTTATTGTGTGTTTCACAGGTCAGAACTAGTGAGGCGACACTGCGCTCGCACCACATGCAAAGACTTTAAACCTGCGTCCCTGATTTTATGTTTATCATGTTTACTGCACGGTTTAAAAGGCCTCAAAGGAGCGATCACAGGCTTTTGTTCTGTGGCAATAAAAAATTTAAAATAAAGAGTAGAAGGTGGCAAAGAGGAGGAATAAAACAAGCGAAGGAAAAAAGATCTTCGGAACAAAGAAACCCACAAAGACATCTGTAATATAACAGAACAGCAGCCCAGCGTGAGCCCACAGAGTCAACAACAGGAAGCACTGATTGATGGCAGGGCCGCGATGGACCCGCCTCCTCCTCTGGCGCGCTCGTATACCCGTCTGCTCTGCTCGCTCAGAGCTTCGACCTTGCTGCTGAAAGCGTGTCTCAGACTTAAAGGCCTTTTCCCCCCGGCACAGGAACTTCCAGGTCATCTTTAGTTTATATTACGGCAAACAAAGAGAAGTGAAACACTTACAACTTCCAGGATCCTTTCTTCCATCTCATAAACGCTGCAGTCCTGTTGCAGAGAATAGAAACAGAGAAGAGGAAGAAGTGAAAGCATGAAGTCGGGTTTGGGTATAATCATAATCCTGCATATAGAACCGAGAAAAAGGAAGAACAGCCACAAATAAACAGCTTTTAGTCTTAAATGAGCACTTTGCTTAAATTATGTGGATGCTTTAATTACATAACCCCCTCTGTGGTTCGCTTTACTATGACTGTAAATACCATATGAGCAGTCATACAGTAACTATGTGAGAAATGGTAAAACATGTCATCGTGTTCAGAAAACCGTCTGCTGGCTTTCTGCAAATATTTAGATGCACTGGTGCTTTCATCGCTGTGAGTGGGTGGGCTGGTGGAGGACNCCGGGGGGGGGGGTCTGGAAGTCACATTCTACAATAGCTGTGATGCCCCCTCCCCTTCACCCAATCAGCCAAATCAGCTAACTGTCCACTGCCCCACTCCGAGTGTCCCCACACAGCTCTCAGTCAGCTAGACAGGACACAGCTGAGGCAACAGCCCCGCTGACAACTGTGTTACTGGTGGCAAAAGAGCCCACGGTCAGAGGGGTGGCGGGGGCCCCCTGCTCGTTTATGGAAATGTCTCAATGCTGCGAATGCCCCGAGGGAAGATATCCAACAAAACGCAGGTGAAATGAGCACAGAGCACGTCTCACGTCTCCAACCTGTGGATGCAGAATCAACTGTTGCTGTGGCCTCACAGCATTAGAGACGTGCACAGCCAGCCACAAAGCCGGCTCTGTTGCGCTTTGTAAATGCATTGTACAGACAGCAAATGGGGGGGTGGGGGGGGTCAAGCAAGTTTTTCTATTTTTCCATAGCTTGCACATTCCACTGGGCTAAAGGGGAGAGTCTGTTTTCAAAGGCACTCGGCTCGTCATGCTGTTGGTTTGTTTGCACTGACGAGATTTGCATGAGCGTCTGTGGCCGTGAGCGATGGCTGCACATCGAAGCAGAGAGCATCCACTGCTCCCTAAATGTTCCTTTCACTCTGCGTTTTACTGGCTGTTTGGAGGACTACAGGATTATACACGAGACTTCCACGTTCCCCTTACTTTGGGAAGGGGGGTAAACACAATTATAATAAGTTTCCTTTGACATACATTGGTCCAAACAATCTAATACCAGCCAGGAATATGTGGTGGTTTCAGCAGGAATTCAGCAACTCTTCCATAAACAAACAGCTGCATATTTTCCTGTTCACCGAGCCAAGAGGGATGAACTAAAAACGCATATTTCAATGTTAAGAGGTCGTGAAACAAAACAGTAAATTATTAAGAACTGGCACTCCTCCCATCGAGCTTTAACATTTACAGACCTTCTCTTATTTCCATAGTATCAAATCATGTGAAAACAATATCAGAGACTTTGTTCCTCATTCCTCAGACCTGTTTGTGCTTTCCAAAGTAGTCCCACATCTTTGTCAAGACCAGAGGAGTCGTAGTCGACAGATGCGAGAGCAGAAAAAAGCACTGAGGACGATTGCCTGGGTGTACTGATCCTTAACATTATGGATTTGATCTCACAGCCAGTGTGGATCAGATGAGTCTCCGGGTGCAGCTCTCCTGGCCTTCGATCAGCCGCCACAGAGGATTTACATGGTCAAGCAATGAAGTGGCTGAGAGTGCAGTGCTGGCACAGAGCCCGGACCTGGACTGACGTTACACCTGCGGGAAATAAAGGCCACGGACTGCAATATTTCACCCCCGGCCTTCTGACACGATCATATTAATGTGGTGTAAACATGTGATATTGGGGATGGTTTTACTGACTGTTTTCAGGCAGCACACTGGGATGTTTTCATGGTAAAAATAGAGCTAAACTTCCTTCGTCATCCAGCATGAACTAAAGGCATGTGGGATTGATGAAAAATGCATTCTCTGACAGAGCGACCTCCACGCTGACGGGTCAGCCAAGAAGGCGGATGCATCCACAGTTTTATGGCCTTGACCCATTGTGTGTGTACACACAGGCCTCATTCAGGCAGAACACATAAACTGCCCCGGTCCTGGGCCGAAGCTCACGAACGACCTGGACAAACCTCACGCCGTCCTCCCCCATCGTAAAACTAATCACTGCGGCGCAGCCCATTTTATTAAGCGGTGGTTTGTATGCTGTAAGAAACAAGGGCTCCAAATGATCCAGACAAATCAGAAATGAACGCCTGTGTGCTTTTTTAGACACTTCAGTCATCGCCCATCCTCATCATCAGCTGCTGGCAGCTGCTTTAAAACTACCGAGTCAAACTGCAGACCTCTCCAGCTGTGAGAGGAAGCTAATCTCTCAAGCCCTCACAAGAACCTTTCAGCACCTATCAGAAGTTTATTCTCCACCGTAACCTCTCCACTTCACACGGCAGTGTGGGAAATGGATACCCCCACTTCTCCTGGATGACCATGACCGATACACCCACAATAAATCAGCAGAGGCGCTGAAATCCCAGACTCTGGCGAGGAAATGGGCACTCTGGGAAAGGAATTAATTTTGATGCAATAACCCTCTAAAAATGACACCTGCAGCCTCAGGAGCCACTTTCACCCTCAGCGTAAAGTGAGTTTCTTATCAGGCGATGCTTAAGTATAAAAGTGAGGAAAACCCCTTCAAATAAAGTGTTACGCAAATGTATGAGCAACAGCTACTGGTTTCATTAAACTGGCAGAAGCAAAAATAACTGCACTATGATGCAATGCCAGAGCAATTCTCTGCAGAAATAAAACAGAGCGCTTTGCTGATGCTCCGTTTTATCCGTCAGCCATCGTTCCTGCAGGATGAAGGACTACCTCCTCATCCTTCCGCTAAACCTACACACAGGAAATGCTTTCAGACCGTTTCGTCTCCCACTGCGAGCGTCTCGGAGAAGCAAAAACAGGAACCACATGGCTGAAGGAGAACGGCAGCCTGGGGAACGTTGGCAGGCACCTCTAAAAGAACACTTTTTAGAGGTTTTTATGAAACTGGAGGCACAAAAGCAACGTTTACCATTAAAGGTCCCCACACCGAGGGGTCTCCTCATTAGCCAGCACGAGGAGGAAAAGAGCCCAAGAAAAACAGCAGCATTTGCAATAATGTGCTCAGACTGCTGGCTTCAGGCTTGTGTCATGGCTGCCAGACCACATTTCCCATAACGCTCTTCTCCTACACGTTACCCTGCATGTCTGTGCCCCTGAGCTGGTATGTGCTCAGTGGAAAAAGCTGTTGTGTGTGTGTGTGTGTGTGTGTGTGTGTGTGTGTTCTGCTGGACTAACGAGCATGCAGACCTGCTGAACTGTGGTGGTGAGCTCCAGGCACAGCTGAATGATCTTGTTCTTGGTGGCTGTGAAGTCGCTGATCCCTGTAAGAGGCGTCCTGCAAGCAGACAAAGAAAGACAGCGAGAACATTGGAACGAAGCGATGGGCTGCAGACACGTGCTGAGGTTTATCAGACTCGCTCAGATCGCTGCGTTTGGGCGACCGGCCACTGACAGACTTGGTTGTTACTCAAGTACGTGACCGTTCTGGTGCCAGCTTCTATCCTTTCCTGCCTCTTCCTCCCCTCACACTTATGGCCTCCAAACACCACCTTGTAGTACTTGGAACATTCTCATTTGGTGGTAGCAAACTAAGAGAAGCCTACAGACCTGCTTCCACTTCAACATCACAACAAGCGTTTAAACAATGACATCAATGTGCCGGCTTTAGCCAAGCCTGCCATAAAAAAAGAGAAGCTTAATTTGAGCCAGCTAACACTTAATCCTGGCAACATGCTTAATATGCTCGGCTTTTATGGCGTCATGTGTTTTGGAGCAGGTCAACAGGTCAACGTTATATGCCAGCTGCATATAACGTTAAGCCGACATGCAAAATGTCTTTTTGATGCTGAAAATGAAGATTTATGTCAAACAATAGTTTAATTTTTAAAACCAGTGTGCCGTTATTGTTTATGCGCACTTCCACGTATGTTTGATGCAGTCTCGCTGAGGCCGTGACGGTACCTGTCGAGCCAAGCCAGGAGGCTCTTCGCTGCGCCGATCAGCTCCACCACAGAGGTCAGAAAGTCGTTGGGCGGCTTGCGCGAGGTGCTCCCATCGTACGCGGGGCTCTTCCTGCGGTCGGCCGTGGCCATGTGCAGACTGTTGGTAGCAGCTCTCATCCTCACCACCAGGTTCTTCAAGTTGTCCGTCTCCACTCCGTAGTTCTGAAAGAGCAAACCAAACAGGACAAAAGCGCCAATCAAGCTCGAGATCGAAGCAAACAAGCCTCCTACACAGTCTAGACCTGCGAGTGGCTCCAGCCATGAAGACGAGTCGTTTCCCGTCCAATGGAGGGCTGCAATAATTTCTTTGGCAGACATTATTTAAGTTCACTTGTCCGTGAACATCAGTGACCCCACCCGGATCCAGCTTTGGCGTGACAGAGGGTGTATTTGCACCATCACCTGATTCATATCAAGCGGTTCAAAGTTTGCATTCCTGAGCCGAAGTTGCTTCCTTGATGCATTCCTCTTATTCGCGCGCTCTTTGCAGCCGCTCGGTCTTTTCAAGGGTCAGGAAGTACACTACAAACCAGCTGTGAGCCTAACACTGCAGGAGACCGAGCATTTAAAGTCTTTCAATGTTGCAACTGGAATATTTTATATGTGCACAGAGAGAGAGGGTAGCCTGGCTCCTGTCCTGGTAAATATCAGCTTACAGGATGCTGCATTGCTGCCAGCAAATGCTGCACTCTGAGTGACGTGCCAGTAGCTAAATATGCTTTGCAAGGAGTAGAACGGCACGTGTTTGGCAACCAACAAACGAGATCTGCAAGTGGTTAGTGTCTCCTTTTATTCCGCCTCCCCTCGCAAACATGTGTTCAAAAAAAACATACATTTCACCAGTTTTAGTCTCCAGGGACACGCTGGAATAATTGGACTAGTCAAACAGTAGCTGCAGGCAGCGTGATTCATGCCACGCTTGACATGAAATAGTTTGTTGAAGCATCATTTAGAACACAAACTCGATCGAGGAATATAAGGAGAAAAAAGTCATGTGGTGGTTTCTTTCTCATTCGGTGTAACTTTAGCACACAGGCAGAGCGAGCTCTCTCCAGATCAAACATGACTCCTGGCTTTTTCATTAGCAGGCTAATCACACAGCGGCTCTGACGGGCCCACAGATGTCCACTGAGCTTTTGTCCCACGCCGCCGGCTGAGCCACAAAACCAAAATCTGTGTTTTCAATCAAACATTTCAGTCAAATTTACATCCTTGCAGCTCCTTTTCAGAGCCGGGCTGATCAGAAACCAAGATGGTTCTCTTTAAAGCGAGCCTCTCTGGAGACGTTATTCACTGACTTCAGGCTCCTCACAACACCGCTTCCTGCCCTCTCCCCTCAGGCATTATGGATCTGACTTGACTAGAAAAGATGCACCTTTAAGCAACAGTTAAAAACCATTTACTGCAGCACTGTGGCCCATGATGAGGCCAGCTGAGCTGTCATATGACTGCAGCCAATATCATATGAGCTGAGGAAAGAAGGGTTGAGTTTCAGCACCGACTCTGCAAAATGCATCAAGGGTTGAGAGAAAAGCAGTAAAATGAATTTGTCCTCTTTGTTCCCAGTTTGGTTTTAACATCTTTGGTGCGGAAACAGGAGGGCGAGCACGAAGGTTTCTTACAGGTTCGCTCATCCTTCATCATGATTTAGGTTTGTAACTATTAACAAGACAAAGATGTGCACACATGCATAAACATTTAAAAAGCAAGAGCGAAGCCTCGCAGCCTCTACATCAACAGGAAGTGTCTGACCTCGCAGTAAATAAAAAAAGAGAGAGAAAGTGCTTGAAACCGTGAGAGCGTGTGGGGGTTTGGGTGCTGGTGGCCTGTGTTCCTGTGAGTAGCAGTGACCTTCAGTAAAAGCTAATTGAATCGGGGGCCTCACTTCCTCCCATGAGCCCGTTGGAAGGCTGAGGCCTCATTCTTAATAGGGAAACCCCAAATGGACAAAAAACATTAGACTGCAATGCTTCAATCAGAGGTCAAAGGTTGAGGACGGCGCACCAACTAGCAAAAACACACACAGATGGAGTCTTACAGCAGGAGAGCAGGTTTCCACGCAAGAGCACAAAAAGAGAAAAACCACTCGAGATTCCAGGGATGAACAAAAATCCGGGCCTGCAACACACGGTGCAAATTTAATGATAAATAAATCCATCAAAAAAAATGTGTCCAGAGTCCTGATAACTGATGGGAAACAGGCAGCTTATCTTAACTGAACTGTGTCAAAGGGAAGAGATGAAGGTCATCTGCATCCACACACAGGTCATCAGATTCGATACTTCAGCACCTTTTCTGTACATTGTGCATATTAACAGCTCAGCTCGTGATAGTTCAAAAGGAACAACACAAAGATCCCAGCTGAGTGCACAAACTCGCGTTATTCAGAATACTGCAGAAGGGAAAAATGTAAAAAATTGCTGATCCAAATCTGTTCTTCCCACAGCTTTCCACTCCGCCTCACGAGGAAGAACGATTTAAGATTTAAATTCCTTTGGAGCAAAAATAACCATGCCACAAATGATTAATGTAAAGTGTTTTAAGAGCGCACAGAAATGCTGACGCTGATCAAAACACGGGGACCACAATCCTGGACTTTTATGGCACGGGAAGTGATAAAATTCCAAATCGATCCCATCTGCTGGAAAACCTGGTTCTCTTTCAGCTGGAACACTGAAGGTTTCATCACTCTTTATGAAGGCAGACACATTTTTGCTGGACGCCGTTCTGGGATCTGTGATGATGGACAGCAGATCAGCGCAGGCTCAGGAGCGCTTACAGCACCAAACCAACCTTTCATTTTCTTTGAGACCAATAAGCAAACAAACCTGAGGATGAGGAAACCTGGTGTGCATACAGGACGAAGGAGGAGGAGCTTCTTATCTTAGATCTAACTTCCACTGCTAGCTACACGTTAACCACTCTTAACTGCTTCTATTATCGCCCACATCTCCCACACCACAGCTCCGACACCATCTCTCCTGCTCTGAGTGATGCTCTCGTCTCCGGTGTCCTCGGGCTGCTTCGTGTGTTGTGCTGCCTCCACACCCCACTGAGACGTGTGGGAAATAATGAGCTCTTCTGCACAGCTGATCCCTTTAGCTGCCAGAAACTACAGGCTGAGATTTTAGTGAATGAGGAAGGGGGGGGGTTCAGTGCACACCCACGATCATGTCTAACCTGTGGCATCCTCGCTGCTACACGTGCATCCAACCACGCACAGAACTACTGACCAGAGCGCACAGCAAGTCGACAGCCTCCAGCACCAGCTCCTGGTGTCCGATCCTGGCCACGCCGAGCTCCTCCAGGTCCTGATGAGTGATCTTCAGCAGCTGCTCCCCACTGATCTTCTCCCGCTCAAAGTTGCTAACGTACTGCTGCAAGCTGTCATCTAAACCTACAACACACACGAAGGAAGAGGAAAAAAGGACTCATCAGAACAATTTTAAAACACAAGTATGTTGATGTCACTCACAAGCCTCTTTGTCACCATGCACAACAAAGGCAGCAGGTGTTGTCGGGTCTATGAGCACATGGCCCCGAGTGTGCGTGTGCACAGTCCAGATAAGGAACAGGTGGGACGGCGATCTCTGCTAGATAAACAAACCATAAACAGAGTAACGGTTGAGCCCTCTCAGTCTGTTAGGCTGCTTAAACAATGGAAGTCTGTATTTGTGTGTGTGGATGTGTAGTCTATGTGGGTGTGGGTGTTTGCAGTAAGTGTGTCAGTCTCATGGGTGTCCCTACTATTTGGAGCTCCACTGACAAATGACTTGGACCGTGACACCAAGTGGTGAACTTACAAGGATGTAAGTTCAGTGTGAGGACCTGGAACAGGCTCATCTGATACTGTATATGATTTCAAAGCTGTGCATCGATACACAAACACACAAAACATGTCCTCTCCATGCATGAAGGGAACCGTAAAGTGGAAACAACAGAGGAGAAAATGAGCCTCTGTGTGTGTGTAGCTGTGGGTGTGGAAGTAAACACCATCGCCTCTCCCCATCAAAGAGCGTACAGAGAGGGGGCAGCTGCAGCTACATGGCCCTGCGCCCTGTTTCCCTCTGAAAGACCTGTCAGCTGCGAGGCTCTCCAGCTCTCTCAGACTGCAGCACATGCACCAAGCACAGCTAACATCACTCAGTACGGGGCACACTTAGGCGGGCATGTTTTCAGTGGGGCGTCCAAGTTCGAAAGGGACCCGACATTTTAGTCTGCAGACGAATCCACGTCTAACGTAGAGGTATGAGCGGAGCCCCGCTGGGTGCGTCCTGTGTTTAAATGGCACCTCATTTGTTTCTGTGCTCAGGTTGTGCACCTGCTGCTGACAGTTTGCATAAAGGAAAGACAAAGGTAGCTGCAGGTGTGTGTGCGTGTGACATGATAGTCGTCGCTGACCAAACACTATTGAAGTGCATGCAAATACCCAGAAGTTATTAGTGAGGCCTCAGACTGAAATTAAACCATCACATAAAAGATTTCTGCATATGCAGGGCTCAGTTTAAAATGTTCCAAACTTCCATCGACCAATCAGAAGCCAGATTAGATGACTGCTGTCAGGTGAGAGGTCAGGTGACTCAGTGAAATCTGCAGTTCCCACGAAGACCTCAGGACATTTTCAGCATTACTTGCTTCATTTTTTAAGCTTATATAAAACTGGTGTTGGAGGCTTTAAGATAAACATCTCTCTTCACATGTCTCTATAAAAGAAGCCATTAAAACCTCATTATGGTATCAAAGTTCACCTTCGACAGCAACTTTAATCCTTCAGAAAATATAATCTGTGTGAGAGCTCAAGTCATCTCCACTGAATCACAGAGAAAATCCATCACGACTCGTTAACCATTATCCTCCAAGTCAAGTCCAGTTAGGCTCATTACATTTTTCTCATTCCTTGGCATGCTAATCCGAGGAAAGACTTGAGAGAAGCTTAACCCCCGACTGGCCGTCATTCTGGACGGGAATCCACTTCATATAGTAGGAAAGGGGCCGAGCAGCGGCCTGAGCCTCCGCCGACGGGAACACGAGCCAAGTACAAACATCGGGCCCGTCACTTAATGCGATTAGATGAAAACAAAGACGTGGGATCTAGACGGGGCAAAGTCTCCCTTTCCTGCTGTGTTAAAGAGGCATTTCCTGTGGAACGGTGCCACCGTCCTTCCACCAACAAGCGAAAGTTGTGCTTTAAGCTACAGAAAGAGCTGAAGGGGCTCCAACTGCAGGATTTTATCTTAACTGTGTGGGATGAACTGACTGGAGGACTGAATCCGTGTCCGGCTAACTGATCACAGCTGGTTTTCACTTTTATTCATTAACAAGAATTTTCCTACGAGTCGGAGCTGTGGGTGTCGGGAACATCGCTCCATGATGTTTAACAATTTTAAGGGGACAGATCCTCCCCCTGCTCTAACCCACTGACACTTTCCAAATTAAAAAAAAGGGGGTGTCCTTACAGTGAGGCTTATAAAACATTTATTGTGCCTCAATCAATGGCTGTTAGGGTGTGTGTGTGTGTGTGTGAGACTATCAATTTTCATTAAAGGGCACAGGAACCAGTAAAAGAGATAGAGTGTCACATTATTGTGCACCGAGTAAAGGGGGAAGCAGAGGGGAGGAGCGTGTGAACGGTTTACGGCGTCTGAGAAACCAGCGCGAGTGCGGAGAAGCACCGAAACAGCCAACAATCATTTACTGCACTTCTATTTTCACGTGCATCACAGTTTTACTAAAAGCAACATAAAACATCAGTGTCTGTGATGGATTCGACCAAATTAAAGTTTAATTAGAGTTGAATGATTTTAGGATATTGGCTCATATATTTAATTCAAATCCACATCTTGGTCTAAGTTATGGGATGTGCTTTGACAGCTGGTTCGTGCTTCAGTCATACAAACATATACACGAATCATTGTCCAGCTCCATCGTCTCCAGCCCTGAAGATGAAAAAGGAGCTCCAGCTAAATGTGCAAATAAGTCCTTCGTTCTAGGACCCAGTGATCATTGTCCATAAATGTTCCTCATAACAGAAGAACATGGTAGTACCACCATCAGACTGTTTCTGCATGCACGAGGAAGAATCAGACTGTGTGCTGTGAGTGACAGTGCAGACGATGATGACTGACCAATGCCAGGGTCGGGGGTTAGAGGATCGGGCTGCGTTCACTGTGGGGTCTCAGAGCCACCCACCATCTCAGCTTCAGTAAACAGTGATTATGTGCAAACCAGGTTAACCAGCAGCAGTCTCAGAGCACACACAGATAAACTCAAGCAGGCAAATTTGAGGACAGCTGGACAAGAACGAGCTGGACAATATAAATGGAACCAGGCCCGCCTGGTGGCCTTTAAGCTCTGCAGCCTACTTAAAGCCTGTGTAAGCACAGTTTTGGCAATCTAAACAGAACATTTCCTATTGCAAAAGGTTGGATTATTCTTATCCTAATCTCAACAGCAAAAGTTCATGCTAGCTCAGGACTCTGTGACAATAACAGCAAACAGGACTGAACAGGATTTCTGAAAGTTCACAACTCTGCTGCAACAAAAATGTTGATCGGTTTTGAGCCGTGATGCTTTTCAGTGCAGCGTTTGGTTCTCAGGGGTTTGATTACACTAGTAAAAGAGCACGCAGCCTTTCTCCCCCAGCAGAAAGAACCAAACAATCTCCCTCCCCCATCTTTCAACCCCTCCCTGTGCTCCCAGTGGGAGCAGTTGCCACCATGTAATTCTCACACACACACACACACACACACACCAATATCCCCACAGGGGTGGCCACTGGGAAAGCTACTGGGTGTAGAATAGCACAGCCACTGTAACTCCACTGTCTTCATTTGTCAGGCCGGCCTCTGAACCTGTGGGGAACGGTCAGGAATTTGACTCATTGTTCTCTGCTGAGCGGTTCCATTGTGGGAACGCGCAGCACTCTGGCACAATGGTCTCTGGCCGGACCAGGCAGCGCAGTAATTAAAAAGAAAGAAAAAGCTCCTCTCCACTATACCGCTAAGCTTCCTCTAATGCATGACTTCACAGGACAACAACAAAGCCTGCACACACACTGGGAACAGGGATACAAGTTACACAATGATGCTCTATATCTCCACTGCGCCTGTTGTGTCCTCTGTACACAAACTGTTGCTTTATATGGAACTGAATACATATTATTTAGAATAAATACTAGATGAAAAGTAACTGCACATTTTCTTAGTGTTAGAACCATGCAGGCTACTTTATTTCCACCAACCCAGCCTGCTTATGACCCAGTATCAGCCGTGGTTTAATCTTATCATTGCTTCCTGCAGCTAACAGAGAGTGTTTCACTTCAAGTACTCTAATCTTACACACAGACAGCTACAAACTGGCGGCTCTGTCCCAAGTGTGCTTCCTAAGGGAGCAAAGCAGCTGAGGGTCGCCCCGGCACAGAAGACAAAAGCAGCCCTGTCTCTTACAGGCTGATGGACGATGACTGATGAGAGCTGCGGGGTCAAAGTTCAGGGGGCTGTCACGGCTGAAGCACATTCGGCAAGTACGAGCGCTAGCCCCTTAGGTTATGTTAATCCTCACCTATAGCACCACAACCCCAATCACACGGCTGCTACCTTTTTAGATTTCTAAGTACGAATGAGTCGGAGGGGGTGGGGGGTGTTGGACAAATGAGTTAATATGGACTAAGGGGAGAGGTCAGGTCTGGAGGCAAAGCAGGTCTGAGCAGAAGGGCAGAGGAGGTATTTCTGATCGCTCTGTTATATGATTAACTTCTGGTCAAAACACACTGCTGCACATGTATGAGTGTCTCTGCAAAGCTGCAGCACAGAAAACACTCGCTGTTAACGCAGAGGCGTGGAACCAGAATCTGAAAAACTGGCCGACTGTGTCACCAAGTTTGCAACTGAAAAATATGTTTTTCTTGTCAGACTTCCTTCTCATGCAGTTACTCAGCAGCACACGTGTAGCTTTGTCTCCCTCACCAACCACCATCATCAGTTCACTGCTAGTAGCCTTTAAAATTACACCTTGGCCTGCACATAATATTGAGGATTCTTCAACAGTTTGAGTGAGCTACAGGTATAACTGTCTCGAATATCATCTCTGGGCTTAGATTAAATTAGCTCAGATTTGAAGCTTTGAGAGGCGGCGAACGACTATTCAAACCGCTGATCGTTCAGATGAGGATCGAGCAGTTGGATGAACAGACTGGCACAGCAGACGATGTCCAAGTCCATTGTCTGCTGGGATTCAAGTGGTTAAGAAAGTGAAACAGTAACTGGATGGTGGATTTTCTCCATCATCGGTATGGCTGCTGTTATGTCCTGTAGGACGAGCAGCAACTTGGAAGGTTGCACCCTCATCTCAGCTATGCTGGAGCCCATGCAAGGTGCAGGGAACAGGTTAAGCTACAGATGCATAAAAATATTGGCAACTGCCATATGATGGACTTAAGATGACCGTGCATGCAGCACACCTTTAATAATGCAGAAATCAGGAAAGCCGGAGTAACCACCAGCTGTCTGTCGTTTTTCGACGTCCATTCGTGGTTGAAAGAATCTCCAAAACGAAATTCGTGCTCTTGTCGGAGACTTCAGCCGATCGTTTGCTGGATCTTCTTCTCAGTTGCCTGCAAGTCCTCCTTAGATTTTCCAGCAAGATAAAAATTTGTGTTCAAGAATCATTTTATGACCTTTACATTGATTCGAACCAAATTAAATAAATAACACACAGGTTCTCGTTGTGCCGCGGTGAGGGACGATCCATCTGTACCTCTGCTGTGCATGGAAACAGCATCCAAATCTGCCTGCGGCTCTGGTGGAGGGGATTTTTTTGGGCCATGCTAATAAAACAAAGCTGCACAACTTCAATGTCCTGCCAAAGGTTATTGCTTTACAGTAAATACATAAATAAAATGTAATTTATGTAAGGGTGCATGACAGAGAGCTACTCAGGATCAGGCTGAATATAAACCACCTGTCTCCTGAGAAAAAGACGGGAGGCACCATCAGTTATAGTTTATGCAGGTAAGTGGAGGAGATGGAGCAATAACCTCTCAGGCCAGCATAAATACCCGTCACTCTGCAGTCTGGCCACGCTGCAGCTCGGATCAACACGCACTAAAGAAAGCAACAAAGACCTCAGAAAGGTCTCAAACTGCCCCCACCTCTCTCTCCTGCTCCTGTCCCCCCCACCACAATACTTTATCTCTCCTGACCTCTTCCAGGTCATATTGCTGTGCTTAATCTACTGACAGACAGTCTTTTAAAGTGCACAACACAACTGTTGTTTGTGGAGTTTTGATCGCAGTAGGTGATCAATCAGAAAGAAATACTCTGAGAGTCATTACTGAAGATGGGACGTTACATAAAAGCTGTTTTTGTGTCAACATGACTTCAAAAGCACTCAGTTTGTTGCAACCTAAGCATCGCTGTCCTGAGAAAAAAAACTATAATTAAAGGCTGTTCTGCACAGAGACAGAGAAAGAGGAGGGAAGACAGGAAACTGAAAATGAACACTCTTAAAAGACCGCATCCACAGCAGGTCCGAATCAGGGTTCAAAGTCACATCCACGGAAACACACACAGGTTGAAGGCAAAATAACAAAACATAAAATAACTCCGTTTAGTAGTTTCCCATCACATGTACGGTGTATGATCGGGGTGGCCCTCCATGCTGATTACAGACCAATTTACCCGCACCATAATAGCTGCCTATGGAAACCACAATAAAGATGAGCCATGTCTTAGGGGAGTAAATGAGTCCCACTGATTTAGTTTACCATGGGAATACTGTGCTAGACATGCAGCTAGCACTGCATGTGGGCATATTTTCTAGCAGAGACAAATTTAGCTTTGCATCCATTGTGCTAGTTTGTTGTACGACAATGCTTTTCGAAACAGACAGAAAGAGGCCTTTAATTAAACTAAAGATATCTTCATATTGCTCCAGTGGTTCGCATGGTTGAGCGCAGTGCAGTACTAATTTGGATCGCCATAAGCATCTTTGGATAAGAACCTGCTAATTGACATAAATCTACCAGGGGGCAGACCTCGTTACAGAGCATGGCTGGAAATAAAGTGAAAAAAAAAAAAATGGCTCTGCTGCAAAGCCAGGCTGAGGATTCACTCCATCTGACCCGACAGGAGGTCCATCTCTGGGCCCGACGCTTTGGAGGTCCGTTCACCAGCTGGGGTGAACTCTGCTTTCTAAACCAGTGCAAAGCGCTGCTGGTGCTCACCCCCTCAGCCACAACGGCTGTCAACCAGAAGTGGCTGGGGCTGTAAATAAAATTAAGGTTACTATAGTGACAGGGGAAGTGGGAAGAGGTTGGCGACAGCGGCGGGTGGGAGATTCGGGGGGATGTTTGTGGCTGTGTGCGTGTGAGGGAGGGAGAGACCTGGCTTATGGCCAGGTCAGGGGACGAGGACACAAAAAGACTGAGAGCATCAACACAGAGGTCTGACATGACATCCAAGCACACATTTTCATGAGGAGACGTCAACATGACTGCTGGCTTTCCTATAAATCAATTAATCATAAAGAATTAATAATGACTAATTTTCTCTTTACGACAGAAAGGAGCGCTTGAACAATTGTGCAATGTAAGACATCAGTAGGCAGCCTGCAGGCAGTGGGCAGCTGATCCTGTTCTCCCTGCTGCGAGGGGTGAGGCTGGGGGAGGGTGAGTCATCTTCAACGAAAAGACAGCACTGAATGACAATGTGTCACCCACAGGCCAGGACGGGGCACCCGTGACGCATGAACGCACAGCATGTGATGCGTGCTGTCCTGGCTTTGGTGCCCTTACATTTTGTTTTCATGCTCTAAACAAATGATAGAGTCTTCATAAACACACACACACACACACACACACACACACACACACACACACACACACACACACACACACACACACACACAGGTGAGCTTTGTTTCGAGTCTTGCCACCACCTGTCGTGGGTCTCCTTCACCGCCGTGACAGATTAAGAGAGAACTGTTCTTCCAAATAATAGATGTGCTGTTGACTGGAAACAGCGGGAACGGGACGTCGTATACAAACAGAGGCGAAGGTCACGTGACAGAGTTTTCCCAGGTGTCTGCACCAGTGGAAACAAAAGGGAGGATCAACAGAATCTCCCCCAATTGTTTCCTTCAAGTCCACAAATCTCTCAAAGAGGAGCCACCACTCCCTGTCCAAACACCGACCAAACCAACGTTTGCAATCAAATCTTTTGTACAACACGCACAGCTGAAATCCATCCGTGAGTGTGCCTCAGTCAAAGAACAAAAAAACAGTCCAATAGGGTGACAAGAAGTATGACATGTACATGCTAAAGCGATGACTGATGGGTGACAACAAAGAAATGAGAGCAAAATCACTGTTTTTCCTCATTTCTGAGACGGGGAAGTCCGGGGAAACTGGGCAGTGAGAAGTGAAACTGAGCTCCTCATCAGCTGGAACAAAAATGACTTTACTGCCGTGAGCTTGTGGAATTTTCTGAACACTCCCGAGGTGACTTTCAGCCGTAATCAGATGAAAACAGAGGCTCGGCTCAGTCGTGCCACCTGATTGTGACCTTTCACTAACAGAATAATACATAGCTGCCCTGGAAAACTGCACATAAACAACAACAAAGGCTTCATTTTAGTCGTCCAGGTGTTTTTCAAGGAACCTTTTATTCATCTGTCCATTCAGAGTCCGTGAAGCCGTGCTGATGCTGAGCCTAGGGGCTCATTAATGCTGTGAAAACACAGACCGGCCCATTATAGCTGCCTCATCTATCACCGCTCTCTGGTGTAAGCAGTGAATGAGCGGGTTGACAAATTCAAAGAGGCATCACGGGCTGGTGAAAACACAAACACGAGCACGGAGACCCACAAAAAGTCTGCACGGTGATACTAACACCTCTATTGTCCATATAGAAACAACAATGGATTACAGAAAGGTATTAAGCAAATTAAAGCTTAGCCACAAGAATGTGTTTCCCACAGGAATGACAATTTTATCCTGTGAGAACAGCTAGACAGGAATCCAGCCAGCCTCCGTGGAGGACGAGTCCGTACATGTACCGAGCGAGCTCCGATCTGGCGCTCGGCCAAGTGCCCAGCTAAACCCAGAAGTAGGCGACAGTTCATAAAACTACAGATCACTTTATAACCATAATGCCATTACCCTCCATTAGAGTGTGAGCAGGTGGCAGGATGGAAGAGCTTTGTGTGTATTTGGTCAGCGAGGGGGGGGACCAACCTGACGGGCTGCGGCGTTTTTAAATCCGATAAAAGCAACCGGTGGCCCCAAATGCAACAGAGGACATGTGTGACCTGCTTGGACTGCTCATTCACAGAGCTGCTGGTTTGGTTTGGGAGGAGGGAAAGAAAGAAAATCACAGCAGTTACTGCATTCCTCGCATGTTCTGTGTGTATTTGAGCATAAATGCATCAGCAGTGCTTTGATAGCAATAACAACCCGGCCGCGCACTTCCTTTTTTCCTTCTGTGCACGCACACATCAGGTCCAGTAGCAACTGGAGTCATTAACACATCATCAGGCACAATCGTGGCACATGCAGAGGGGCACTTTGCATCCCTGCACGAGAGCTCAGTCAACATGTGACTGGTGAATACGCACTCGCCTGCTGTGTCGCCTCAGGTTGGAGCTTTTAGTGCCGTGACTTAAGCATGGCGCTTCACAGGCCAATGCTCTTAGGGCAGGCTGGGGCCAAATGACTTGCAGGTCCTGCTAAGCTGAGATGATCGGGGATATTTGAAATGCACATTTTAGATTTGAATGAAAAGCAAAGTGGTCTCGCCCAGGGTAGGTTAGGTGACACTCGGGCTCCTCTCCTCTGGCACTGTGAGAAGAACCGTCAGTTATCCTGTACTCTGCATGCAAATGCAGGCTGATATCAGTGTGCTGATAAAATTTATTTGTCCTATAAAGTGTTTACACTGGAAAGTACTGTGTACTGTGCACACAGGGGAAAGCAACTTTTATTTATATAGCAGCTGTCATTCAGCCCAAACCCCCCCTCTGTAACCACCGTGTGAAAAACCTTAACCTTGATTAAAACAGTCTTGTTTTGTCTTTGTCTCTTGAACACGAGACAAGACAGTCACATTAACAATTAAGGATTTCTCTGTAAGCCCCCCCAGGATGGAGCTCCTGAGCCTGCCAGGCCGGGATGCATGTGAGAAAAAGGCCACAGAGGCTCTGACAAACCCCGGCTGTCCCTTTCAGTAACCTCTCCCCGGGGGGGAATCCTCTTACAGCACTCCCCCTGAACTCTGAAGGCCATTTTCTAAAGAAACACGGTTATCTGCGCATCATCGGAACTCAACAGGTGGATTTTTAAAGCTGTTAATTGGTGTAAAAAACAAAGACTGGAGTTTGAACTTTTCAGGAATGAACCACTTTCAGCTGAATCCATCTTCCCTTCCTGTTACTTCCTGTTCTAAGCGAGGTCGTTAGGAGCATGCAGATTTCTGCAGGGCTTAAAGAATGTGTTTGGATTCATCTGACACCTGTTCTCCTGATGCATATACACACAGTCATAATGTGGGGGTTGCTAAAATGGATTAATGATGCTCGTCTATCCAAACATAGACTCTACTTGCCTGATAGAGCCAGCACTAAAACAGGGGTAAAGGATGCCTTAATAAGGGTGAGGTGCCTGGACAACGTCTGTTCGTGCTCCCGTTTCGGAAGTCTGTTTCAGCCAGATAAGGATCGGAAGCCATCATTGCCCACACCTTGCTATGCTCTCAATAGATAAGGCTGCTGGAGGCACCCATCAGTGAAGTCGCTCAGCACGGGTGGACTCCACCACAATCCCTTTATTTTCCCCAGACACAAACTCAGTGAAAGACAAAAGCACATCGAGCACATGTTTGTCACCTCTCTGACAAGATAACTGCCTTCTTGGCACCTTGGTGAGAGATAGAACCATGCTTGCTATTAAGGTTATTAGGTTGGAGGCATTTCACTGTAGCTACACCCGCTGTGGCCAAAGTGAGCTGACACGACTGGAAAGCTCCGATGGGGACGATGCCTTCTCTCTCTGGCTCTCACCGTCGTGTTGTTTGTAAGCGTTTGCTGCACTAACAGTACAGTGACTAACAGTAACTAACAGTGACTAACGTGTTGTCAGCGACTCCATTTCTCCTCCTCCGTCTCTTGCCTGCTCCACACTCGGTAAGTGTGCGTGATTTCACACTCAGCTGAAATCAGACTCAAATTAGGTGAATAAAGTTAAGAAAGCGATTTTTAAGCTGAGCTGATTACACATAAAAGAATGAGTCCCAGACTCACAGTGACGATCACAGCTTATTCATTTAACACAGATACCAGAAACCAACGTACTGGATCAGACTGGAAGTGGAAGAAATTGGATCAATGCATCCTAACTTGCCGCCACTCTTCTACCTACTATTGAATAGACGAGCAAATTTAATCACGGTTTCATGTCCAACCTGCTTTACAGAGTCAGGGCTTTGAAATTTGATTAGCCAGTATAGAATTATAGAAAATGCTGGAGGACATTTAGCCTGTGTTGTAA
>JASGAU010363368.1:41095-53674 GCA_030220045.1 Australoheros facetus
AAAAAAAAAAAAAAAAAGCCACCCAGTCAGGCTGTACAGGTCTACATGCCACTGTTTCCTCCCAGTAACTACAAGGTGGACAAGAGGGGGTGCAAGAAAAATCAGATGTGAATTAGAACCTATTCAGCTGATTGAAGCTTGTATTTATTGAACACCACATTCACTCAAGCACTGCTGTGGTGCATTCAAGGCTATCTTTGGAAAATGCCTAGCAGCACGTCTAATCTAACCCTAATTTCATTTCTAAAGTGTAGTGTGTTATCAGGAAAGTGCTGTCAGTTCTCCAGGGCACACATGACATATGGCATACCAGTCCCTGAACACCGCAGGCCCAGCTGGGAGATCTTGTGGTCAAAGAAATGCGCTTCAGGACATTTCCAGGCCCCAAACAAAAACAACAACAGTGTTTAAATTGAAAAGGACCAACAGTGACAATAAACATCCACCAGCAACCGCTTGATCCTCTCTAACAATGAAGGTGATTAACAAGTGCTTCAGCACACAAGAGCAGCCCCTGTCCAGCTGAGGGAAACAACCCGAGGCAAACGGGAGCAGAGGTCCGCAGAGAGCGACTCCTGAGACTTTCATCTGACTTCTGTCACACAGCAACTCTGCAAAGGGCCGTGCTGGCTGTGGGTGCGAATGGTCAACAAGAGGCCGTGACCCTCCTCCAGGCAGGCGTCTTCCTTCAGTTTGATGCTGTTTGGCTTCGGTATGAAATGATTACACAAGGTTTTCTGCAGTCAAACAACACAAGTGGTTACGTGCTGTTATGGCTGAGGACTGTGCAGCGGTCACTGAGGAAAACACAAGGCCTTTTCTTTCCTGTGAAGAGCGGTGGGAACTTTTGGCCCCTTTTTTAGAAAAGTGCATGAGCAGAGCCAACCAAGCCAGATTTGTTTATTGGCTCTGAGTGCTTAAATGCAGGTCCACCTGCCTGCAGAGTAATGGCTGTGACTACACCTCTATGCAAAAAGGTTATTTAGCTACGCCAGACCACACTGACCCTGAAAGCCTGCATCATCCACTTTGTTAAAGCTCTATCTTCATCACTGCCCCCCGGTGCATTTCAGTCCATTCTTCACTTCTAACGTGTTTGCAGGACTCTGCAAATCCAGCAGTTGGGACCTACAGAGACAACTGCTGAGTCAGACTTCCAGGTGAGTGACAGCAGTGGGGCCTGTATGGACAACTAATCCCCCATCCACGAATGCCCCGGCCAGGCTCCTCTCACAGCACACATGGACACTAACCCCTGGCAATCCCCTTTAACTCCCAACTATAGATGAGCACTGGCAGGCAGGCCTCATTCAGCAGTTAAGACTCCAGTGCTGATTAACTGTGATGCTGCCATAAAAATTGATTTTTTTTTTAAAAGCAGAACTTAATCAAATCATTATATCAAGACAAACGGTTTAATCCCATCAGAGAGCAGCCTGCGCTTCATTTATCTGGATGATTAATAAAGCTTCCCCGTTTCTGAGTTTGCTTCACAAACCACTGAGCGCCTCACATGCCTGTGCTGTGACTGAAGTCCGGTTCACAGCATATTTATGTCACGACCATACCGGACATTCCTCCACTCACTTAGAAATGCTGTCGTTCATTAATTTTTTTACTGGAGGCTCGGAGCCTAAAATGATCAGCACACACGAACAGACAGACTGAGTTTATTAACACATCGGGAAAGTGATTTAAAAAGTCCCGAGTACAGCGGCTACTGTTACACATCAATATTACTCCATCACATGAATATTGTATAATGAGAGTCATGAAAACTCTGTTTGGGTTAAAGAGACTCGGCGATCCTCTGGGATTTATGACATAAAAACTTTAAACAGAGTATTCAAACACATTTTCCTCTCTGGCATGGCGGCAATATAAAGTAAATTACTCAGAGTTATTATTACTGTGAGGGGACCGCGTATACAGCCAAGTGTCATTCCTGTGTTTCCAGTGAGAGTGAGGGAAACGCAGTCCCATTGTTCTGCGCCTCAGTGAAGGTATGCTGTCACAGTTTCTACGAAACTGGCCGGAGATAACCGAGCAGCGACTCTGAGCCGCGGCACCGAGGCTTTAAATGGACCTGAAGTGAGTCCGCTCTGTGTTCCGACTCGAATCTGAACCACACAAAGTGCTTCACTCACCTTTCATCCAGTCGACAACTTGCTTTGGCGTCCACTTCGTTATCGGCTCCATGGTTTCTTCACAATAATATCAGAAAGAGGGAAAACGGGCCCGAGTGTGGCGGCGCTGACGGCGGATTCACTCAACAGTTTTCTGTCCCATTCTTCGGTCTGTTTGACTTCACTAAATGAAGCACTCCGTACACGGTGGACCGGAGGCTGGAGCGAAATCCCCCGCAGCTCCTCAGCGCTCCGGTTTGGATTAATGCTGCATTCACGTACTGCCGGGAATACTCGGGACAGTCGCAACAAGTAAATACCCAATGAGCTCTGGTACTTACTGAAACACTGATACGTTTAATGGATTTCATGGTTAATTATATTTTCACTTCATATTTTTAAATGATTATATCGCGCAGGGTACAGATGCACTCACAGGAGTGCATGCTTATCAAAACTAATACCGATTTATATTTCTCTCTTCCGTCACATTAAGGTTTTTTGTAACAAGTATATATATATATTTTTTTTTACCGTTTTCTGACCCAAACTACGTGAAAACACCTAAAAGACAACAACAGGCTATTCGCCCCTTCAGGTCATGTTAATCGGACTTTACGGAGTGTACCTGAACGCACCGTGTGATGTAAGCAGCTTCCGTGGGCTCAGCGCTCTCATTTGAAAGTGGAGGCGTGTAAACTAAACAGTGCAGGCGCTCGGGTTGTGTTGCTCCGGGAAGAAGGGAGACGCAGGAGAACACACACCAGCTGCCACTTAAACGGACCGTTTTCGTCTGTTTTTGTGTAGCACTGCTAAGACCTCATTATACATCATTAAGCTGTCGATGTGATATTAGCTGAATTTGTTCAATTGTATTTCAATCGGCAGTCACCAAAATAAAAATATGTCTGAGACGGAGACTACGGAGCAGCAGTTTCCAACCTCAGTGTGACTCAGCACTGCCCTCTGTTGGTGGATGGTCATGTAGATGGCTGCAGCTCACACTGCGCATATTTCGTTACGCACATGCAATAATTTTCTACATTAGCTCATTTAGAAAGGATACGTTTGTGAACTACAGTGAAAATGAACTATGCTGAGTCTGAGTGCTGCAGTCACGGTGGAGACTCAGTTCTTAACTCCCAGAGGAAACCAGTGAAGCTGCTGCATTGTGCTGTTTTTTTGTTTTTTTATCACAAAATTAGTTTAAGATTAAAAAAAAAAAAGCAGGAAAACATTTTCAGGACTATGTTGAAGGAACATGTTGTTTTTGTTCCCCAGTGACGGGTAATGATCAGTTCATGCATGACCCAACAAAATCTAGTTTCTTGACCGGTACTGTGGCATATAACATGTAACATGATGCAGACTGGGATCGGACAAATCTGCTGGTTCAGTGGGTTTACAGCGCTGCGACAGGTGGACACCACGCAGCAGCATAGAAAGGTTAAAGGTCACATTTTGGAGAATCTGTGTTTATAAAAGTATCAGCCACAGGATTTATAAAAATAATGAAAGTGAAACATCTTGAAATAAAGGTGTGGGATCATGGTGCCTGAAGCACGGTGCTGGGACTGTTTCTTTGTTATGAAGTTGTGTAAAGTTATTTTTTCCAAACTCAAGCAGGTGACCTTCCAAAGAAAACAGCGCTGCTCGCTTCATTGTGTCCTAACAGTTTCAAACACACCTTTCCCAGAGGAGTCCGGCCCTGCCCATCACTGCACCATTGTGTAGCTGCATACTCTGCTCTCTAATCAGCTCCGATTAAAGCTCTGCTTTATTAAACTGAGGCATGCATCAATTTGCTGTCACACACACACACACACACACACACACACTCTTGATGCCACAATACCCTGTTATACAACTCCTGATTTGCCTGCCCTCATTTTCTTTGCTCAGACTTGCTGGCTGCCCTGACCCAAAATACAGTGTGAATAAGATCCTTTCTTTGGATTACATCGAACTAAACCATCTCTGAGCCGAGTCATTAAAGGTGCAGACTCACAGGTTAAAAATGCAGTGAGGAGCTGCATAGTGACTCTTACACGCTCTCACTTTGAATCAGTTTCACCATGAAATATTCAGTATGATGATATAAATTGTTGCCAGGCATCAAAAATATTTCTGCCTGCAGCAAACGAGGTCCAAACCGTCCTCACTTCACATGTGAGCGGTCTGCACCGAGGAGGATTTGGGTGGTGTGGAATTTGGGGGAGGGCCTCTTGATGGGATTATGGGAAGGATTGGTGAAGCTGAGGAATGGGAAGAGAGTTTGGTCTTGAAGATGTGGGAAGGCCCGAGCACAAGAAGCTGAACTGGAAGGGCAGTATTAAGCTTTTATTCATCTCAGGTGAGAACTGCCGAAAAAGTTCTCACCTGTGTTTCCCTCAGACCATCATCACGAGGACTCGACTTCAGAGCAGGACCTGTCATGGGACACTGTGTGGGAGGCAGGATTGGACCTCAATGCAGGACTCAGGAGACAGGATGTGAAACTTGGAATAACAGCTTTATTTGCTGAAAACTTAGAAACTCAACACAACTACACAGAGGGGGAACTAATGAGGAGAACACAACAACGAACAGAGGAAAACTCAGGGCTTAACTACAGACACAGGATAATGAGGGGGTCGGGAACAGGTGGAGGCACAGCTGGGAATAATTAAACAAGACAAGAGGAAGCAAAACTGGACTACCAAAGTAAAACAGGAAACAGGTCAGCACGGAGACAAGAATGCAGAAAACACTGGACCAGGACCCAGGACCCAGGACCAGGACCAGGACCAGGACCCAGGACCAGGACCAAGTCCCAGGACCCAGGACCAGGACCAGGACCTAGGACCAGGACCAGGACCAAGACCCAGGACCCAGGACCCAGGACCAGGACCTAGGACCAGGACCAAGTCCCAGGACCCAGGACCAGGACCAGGACCAGGACCCAGGACCCAGGACCCAGTATGTCACAGTCCCTGAGTGTTAGGTTTCCTTTTAATGTTCTGTTTGGTTTTTGTGAAGTGATTTATGTTCAAGTTTTATTCTTTGTTTATGAAAGTTAGCATTATAATTCAACAAATCATATTTATAAATGCTTGTTTTGAGTTCCTGTTTATTTGTGTCCACAATAACCAGTTCACACAGCCAGCCTGTGACACAGAACATCCGGAGCGCCTAAAACACCAACAAAGTTGTGAAATGACTAAAAAAAAAAACTCCGGCTTTGTTTTCTGAATCAACATTTATTTCAGTTTCAAAATACAGGAAGTCCAGTTTTGGCAGCGTGCGTTATTCTGGATTTACATTAAAACCAGGCTAATAATGTGATATAAACAACAACAGGCACATGAAAGATCGGCACAGGAAGTTCTCCACTTCACCTAAGATGGCAGGATAGAAAGGGCTGAAGAAGTTGTTTTAGGACAAATTAAGCACACTTCCTGCTGCAGACAGCTTTGTTCTCTAAACACTGAACAGATTTAATATGGGAGGGGAAATTTCACTCACTCTGTAGCTAAAACACACAATGTGCCATTTATTCCTGCCAGTATGTTTGGTAGCATCCGTGCGGGTGGTCTTATTGTATTTCTCACGCAATATTATCCCAATTAGGGATTCTGAATCATCAAATGACTATAAGCAGTGTGACTATGGAAGCTTACAGCATTCCAAAAGCAATCCATAATGAAATTATCACCAATTGAGGACTTAGTGGACTCATCTATGCCTGCTACCATGAGCTGATGTTAACTCTGCACTGCTCTTCATTCTGCTTTTAGAGGCAGATCCTCGATGTTAGTGTTGTTGCTAAGATGAATCCTCGCAGCACAATGAGGGCCTTTGATCGATCTGAAGAGAGCAGAAACACACTGAAGATCCTTTGTGCTCAGATGGCTGCCGGGGGCCTGATAATGAAGCAGCTATGAAGCCTTAGCCTCTCTAATGGGTCATGTCTCATTTTACTCGCACGAGACTTCGATTTAGACTTTCAAAATAAGAAAGCAGATGACATCAATATTTCTAAACATAGCATCTATGGAAATGTTCTCTACAGTAGGCACTCATCTTATCTCAGGCATTAAGTTGAGGAGTAGGTGTGTGTGTGTGTGTGTCGTACATAAATAGGAGTGAATGCAGTGTGTGCTTTCTGGCTTTAAAGCAGCAGCTGAAGATCTTTCCTACAGCAGGAGCTGCCGGGAGCTTTACGGGGTATTCTGCGGGTCTGAGGGAACGGCGGGTCTGGCGCTGAGGTACTCCAAAACAAACACCTGCAGGATCTTATTGAGGTTCTGAATCGTGGAGCGATCCAGGTTCTGCTCGTTGTCGTCAAACGTGTGCCACACAGATGGAAAGGGGGAGGGGATGAGGTGGATGACCCGAACACCTGACAGAGAGGCACATTTTGAGGACCACTAAAGAAAACAGCACAGGAAGTGTAATCACTGATGTGGTTGTTGTGTTTCTTGAAGGTTATACCTCTGTTTAGGAACGGTATGTGATCATCCATCACGTGGCCCACATGGTGATTAGGCCAGAAATACTGAACACTGTTAGGATGCTCCACAAGCTGGTTCATGGAGTGAAGACGCTTTTCTACGTTTATAAGAGGCAGAAAAATCCAGCATTTACTAAAAACATCTGAAAAATCATTTATTGATAATGTAAAAATCAATAATTTGATGGTCTTCTTGTATCCATGCAGGGTGTTCAGTGTTCAGGTTAACTAAAAACCAGAAACCCCGTGACTGTCATCTCATTCATTAATTTCATAATCTCATGGAAATGTTGCAACTGGAGCAGCAAGGTTAAACTATGACAAAGGTGAATGGCTTCTATAGGATGATGAGTAATGAATGGTAATTAACACGATTCCTGTTTGAGGCACGCCTTCACCAAAGTCATTACACCTGCAGCATACTGTATGTAAAGTGTGAGCAAATGATAATAATTATTCACCGATGCTCTGAAGTCTGGAGAGCCAGGGGGTCGTGCTCGGAAACTGGTTACCAAAGCGAGGGTCAGCGGCGCCGATCAGATCCAACAACACGAACAGATCCTGGAGGAGGAGGGACGAAGGATGCTGAGCTCTCACCAGAAACTCTGCCTGCACACCCTGATGATAACTCCCCGTTAAGCACAATAATCACACCTCAGCGCTGCTGCTTTGAGGTGCTTTGAGCTGATTACATCATGTGTCCCCCGGTGCTACACACAAAACACACCCATCTGTCGGTCTGTCTCTGCATGCATGCACACACACGCTCACACACCAGCTATGTTAGGAAACTTTCCATTTGTGGATAAACTGCTGTCTCTCTATAGCTTGGATATATATACCAGTTACAGTGACATGTGTAATAACTTGTGCTCCATATGAAGCCTTCCGAGCCTCCCAGATGATGAAATAGGAGGCTGTGTAATTCTTTCAAACACAAAACTATTTAAGAACTGCACTTTGGTTGTTCAGGTGTGTGTGGAGAGTGTGTAAGAGGCGATCAGAGCTAAGCAGATTGGACTGAAATTGATGTTGGCTAACAAAAGGATGATCTTGAGTGTGATTAAGTGATTATGCTAATCCTCTGTAATTTGGACAGAGGAGAATTAGAAGTGATGTGTACTATGCCGTGCAGTTGGTTGGTGTCTGTGGCTCCTGGCGGATGCGCGGTGGCCTCCATCTTCTGGGCAAGGTGGCGAGAGCCGTACAGGGAGTCTGTGGCGGTCCACTGAAAAAGAGCCTCCTCTCCATCGAAGAAGAGCAGCTGGAGGGTCAGGTTGGAAGTGAAGTTCTAAAAAGAGGTAAAAATGAGATAAATTCCTTCATATCCAAGAGTTTTGCTGCCATCTAGTGTTTATTTTTTAGATTACACAAAACTTACAAACGTTCAAAAATAGTTTTTGTCTAAAATATTAATTTCCTTCTTTAGCTTCATCACCGTTTTCTAAAAAGGACACTAAACACTACAAAAACAATATCTTCCACATAACCGATCAGCTCTCATATCGATTATGTGTCCTCTAAGCCACAGAATGTATTTGAATTCAGTGTGGTTCCTATTTCCACCGTGACCTCTGTGACAGACAGCTGAGTGTGGAAGACGCGTCCCCTGGCTGATCTCCCTGTCACAGACAACGTCAGTGTCCACCCAGCAGACAGGAGGCTGAGCTCAGCTGTGGAACAGGAAAAGGGCAGAAGAGCAAGCTGCATGAATGCTAATCTGTTTTCTAATGCATCAAAAATGTGCAGAACAACTAAAACGTGTTTGTGCTGCTTCATTTAAACCTGCCACAATGTTACCTGAAATGTAACTGTTTTCCCATTTTTAGAATGGAAACTTGCAGGTTCGTAAATTAATATCAAAAATATTTAGAGAGTTTAAAAAAGCGTGGACTGCATTTGAGCAACACCGAGCAGACATAAGACAGCAGCGCTGGAACAGCACCAGCAGCAGGAATCAGCTAAATGGATTCAAGGTGGAGTTTTCCTGCTTTGCTGTGTCTCTGCTGTGAGACGGGTCTGTACCATCTCATTCAATGAAAGCTCTTACATTTCTGTATTTTCACTGTTAAAAACTCTCATGTAAAGATCAAAGCCAGCAGTGAGTTTATCTTACTCAGTGTAACATGTAGAGGCAAAGCCTCAGAAGGTTTCCTCTCAGCAGTGGAGCCTGATTGGTGTTTAATTGCTGTTTAAAATGCACCGGTGTGCTGCTGGGTGCGTACAGCCATGTGAAAAAGTGTACGCTCCATTATTCGATAGGCTGCAGAACCACTTTTAGCAGCAAGAACGTGAAGTACCTGTTTTCTGTGTGACTTTATCAGTGTCTCACATCATGGTGGAGGAATTTTGTTTCACTCTTGTCGCAGCGTTGCTTCAGCACCTCTCTGAAGGTCCCACCACAGCATTTCAATCAGGCTGAGGTCTGGACTTTGATTGGGCCGTTGCAAAACCTTGATTGCTTTCTTCTGTTGCAGGTTTGCTGTTGTGCTCGGGATCATTGCCCTGTTGCATGACCCAAATTAAGCTGAACTTCAGCATTTAACAGGCTAACTGAGGCCTGCGGAGTCTGAGATGGGGCTCTGGGGACTTTAGCAGTTTCTCTGAGCGTTGCACGGTCTGACCTCGGGGTGAATTTGCTGGGACTGTCCTACGGGGAAAGATTGGCTGCTGTTTTAAAAGTTTTCCACTCATGAATAATCTTTTTCTCCATGGAATGATGGACTTCAAATTGTTTGGCCTTAAAAGCCTTCTCAGATTGATGGAACGGTTGCTTCTTAAAGATCATTGCTGATGTCTTTCCTCCCTGGCACTGTGTTAACACACACTTGAATGCTCCTGACCAGCAAAGTGCCAAAACCATACAGAGGTCCTCACACACTGATCAGTCAATCTGGTGTGATTGATTAGCAGCACCTGTTTAATATTATTTTTTTTATGAAAAGAGGAATTGTTTCTCATGTTTGAGTGAAAATCTTCATGTTTAAACATCCATGTTTTTTTTGCTCAGCTTTCAGTCATCAGTATTGCTGTCATGTGACTTCATCATGATTCCCAACCACAGCCAGGTCAGTGCACAGAGTCAGTGCACAGGCTGTTACTAATGCTATGCCGTTTTAATGCATTGTATCCTGTAGCTCAAAGTAATGAGTTAGTACACTACCTTCTGAGCGTTCAGCTCCTCATCCAGGGATCTCGCTAGCTCCAACATCATGGCGCAGGGAACGGCAGAGTCGGTGGCTCCTTGGAACTCTCTCCCGTGCCATTGTGGTGGGTAGTACTTGGAGTCGTAGTGACAGGCTAGGACCAGGCGGCGTTTGGCTGATGGGTTCAGGGTGGCGATCAGGTTGGTGAAGGGCAGCAGGCCATATGGTGTTTGTGACACAAACGTGTCCTCTGCAACATCCCACCCTGCTGCGAGCGAACCCAGGGCTGTTTTGATATGCTGCGAACACACAAAGACTTTCAGGTCACTAAGACGCTCCATCGTCTGAGCTTTTTAGGACTTCCTGCTGAACTGTCTGTGCTCAGAGAAGACAACACATATGAAAAAGGCTCTCCCCAGGTGTAAACCAGTGTAGCATCTGTTGATATCACCAAGAAAATCTACTGTTTTTAGGAAAAAATAACAGGATTTCTACATTTTTCCTGCCATTTTTTTATGCATCATAACACACGGTGATAGTAAAGATAACTGTCTACATGTGCCCCTGTAATTAAAGCCACAGATCTGTTATTGATCATCAACTTACCTCCTGCACAGCCTGGCTGCCAGCAGACCCCGGATACCTGGTAACGAGCAGCGGTCTCAGGTCCCTCTGCCACATTTGCTCCAGATCAGTGTGAGACAGGGCGGTGCGGATCTCATCTTGTGTTAGCGTGATAGCGCTGTGGTGCAGCTGGGCAGGACCAAAGAAGCAAGACACAAAATGAGTGGATGCAGATTGCACCGACTTCAAGTTGAAATAAGGGGTTACCAAAAAAAGAGCTTCTGCATGGCAGTCGTATGGCTGGATTTACTGTTAATCAGTGCAGAATATACAGCATTTATTATTATTAAGGAGCACATAAACATCTATTTTTAGTCAGTGCATACAAAGATGCATTTTTACATCAGCAGCTGTTTAAAGCTGAGATGGGATTAAGTTAAGCAACGATGTGGGTGACACACAGCAGTACGTTCATCCTGTCACGTTACAGGAAACCTCACCAGGATTACAAAAAGGGGAATTTGGATGTTTCATGTATGCTAGGAACGTGGTGGGTGATGGGTAAGGGGAAAAAAAAGAAAAGCTATGAATGACAAGCTGTCAAATTAACAGCAGTGTCCTTAATAAGCTGTGAAAAAGCCTCCAGGGACACAAGAGCCAATTAAAGCTTTGAGACGAGATACAAGTTTACAGAGTGCTCCTTTAAAAAAGCACGATTGTGATGAATGGAGCAGCAGGGAGAACAAGGATACCTGTTAACATGGTGTTACTCTGCTTCTTACGAGCACCACCGTCATAACGAAGCCAATTAGCAGGTTTGTGCAAACTGTGAGAGTCAATTCAGTGACTGTAGAATCATTCGTGGGTCATGGGCTAAAAAAGCACATTGATCCTTCGATCCCACTGAGCTCTGATTCATTTGGTCTCAAAGTTCACCTGCTGAGAAACACTGTTGTCCTGGTAACAAACAGCTGAGAGTAAATATCTGAGCCCAGTCGAAGCCCGTGTCTGCGTGCTGCTGGAAACGAGAAGCTCTCTGAGGTTAGCAAATGTTCAAAATCAGAGCTTAAAGGAATATTATTAACATTATTTTCAATTAATTTCATTATAGTTAGATTAATCACTCAATCATTTAGTCTGTAAAATGTCCAAAAATTGTAAAAACAGCATCCCCACCAAGCCCACTTTGATGCTTTTAAAGTGGCATTTTTCTGTCCAAAAGCCAGCTGAAGGATAACTGCATGCACACACGTCATGTAATTACAACAGCAGATAAACAGCTATTGTGGGCTATCCATTTAGTGGTGAGCTGTATCACAAAAACAGCTCACCTCAGAGGCATGAAGCAACAAACGCTGTGATTTCTGCAGTAACAAAGTGACTGATTGATTAGGCGACTCTTTGCTTACATCTGCAGCACGAACCACATAGTTCTTCCTCCTTGCAGGCATCCGGCGAGGGCACATTCTTTAAGTCTGTTTATTTCAGGCGAGGCACAAATGTTCCCTTACAGAACCTGTTCCCAGCCATGGCTGACTCATACACCAGGCGTGTGTGTGTGTGTGTGTGTGAAAAAAGCTGTAATTATGTGGTCACACAGACTGAATGTAGCCCTTCAAAGAGCTGGGGCTCACTGAGCTCTGAGAGGGTTAAAGGGGGGTCCACTTAAGGTCTATAAATACCAAGTCCCACAATTGGAGGATCAATGATGATGGCTGTGGTGCCATAGCAACCAAGCCCAGGGAAGAGGAGAAGAACTCAGATGAAGAGCATTTTTGTTCAGGGATACCCTGGAGTATCTCAGGAGAATTACACAACTGTGTTTGCAAGCACACAGGATTCTTCTAGAATAAATATTTCACATATTACACTTATTTATAAAAATGCATCTGGTTACTTGTAACCGTTTCGGTTTCTCTTAAGGAGTAATGTAGCAGTGCAGGTAACCACACAAAATCACAATATAAACTCATGAAAAGCTAAATTATTCTTTTCTACATGACTAAAAAATGAGTCCAAAATTGTGCCAAGATGCTTAAAAATGATCAGAACATCATAAAGGAAGGAATTAATAACTGTGAGCAATCAGGTAGAGTCAGCAGGAGGATCCTGATGGTACGAGTAAAAACACATCACGTTCAAGTTCTTCTAATGGTTCAGATTTCTCTCAGTGTTTAAACACAAGACTGTGAGGCAGGAGCACAGTATGTGTGTATATGTATGTATATATGTATGTGTGTGTGTATATATA
>JASGAU010363375.1:0-11026 GCA_030220045.1 Australoheros facetus
GTGGGTGGATGGATGGGTGGGTGGAGGGATGGATGGACGATGGATGGATGGATGGATGGATATGTGAGTACTGGTGAGCACAAGAACAAATAACTTGAACATGTGTAACTGCAGTCAAACTATTTTCTCAGCAGAGGAACATCAGGAACCAGCTGAAACAGGTGAAGCAGCTGAAACAGGTGAAGCAGCTGAAACAGGTGAAGCAGCTGAAACAGGTGAAGCAGCTGAAACAGGTGAAGCAGCTGAAACAGGTGAAGCAGCCACAGAAAAGAAGCTGAGACTCATACAGGGAATCCAGACAGCTGCTGACACTAGGGGGCGACGTCTGCCTGGTCACCGGTTTGGCTGATTCTCCTCAGCCCGTACGAGAGGTCACCTTCAGAACAGAAAGGTCAGAGTTTCACAGTTAAAAGTATTATTTGTCATTCTGAATACTTAAATGTGACGTATGGCTGACCAGCAGTGAGTTGTGCAGGTGTGCGTGAAGGAAGGTTTGTGTAACATAAAACATGAGTCTGAATGTGTTACCTGGGAGATGCTGACTCCAGTCAGTTTCTCCACCGCCGCAGGGAGGTGGGTCATGATGTTCAGCACCTCTCCTGACAGTTTGGCCGCGCCCACCTCTCCACCTCCACTGGACACCATGGTAACTTTTTTGGCTTCACACAGAGGCCTGCTGATCTCTTCTGCCATCTGGTGGAAGACGGATGTTAATGCATAAACCATCCATAATTTAATCCAAGAAAATAAACATACACACTCGAGTCCAACGGTCTTAAAATGTGCTTTTCTCAGGACGATAAGTGGACTTTATGGACGGGTGTGTGGCCACAACACAAACATCCATCAGCGATGCTGAAAATAAGAGCAGGAGCTACAAACGTTATCAACTACACACAATGTTCTCTCACCAGAGGCAGTTTCTCCAGCAGCATGTCCACCATGGCTCCCTCCTTGTACTCCTTGAAGGCTTCTGCCTTCTTCGCCATCTGCTCAGCCTCAGCACGCCCTTTGGCCTCCACTGCAAATGCTTCAGCCTCACCTTTAACCTGAAGGATCAAGAGCACGGGCTTATTGTACCACAGAATCTCCTGTTCATATTGCACGAATTAAAGTCTAAACAGTAAAGCCTGCAGGGTCATAGCCAGAACACCCTGCGGGGTGCAGGCCTGCTAACTGCAGTGATAGTGAACTGTGAAATTCTCAGCCCGGCGTAAGACGACCTCAGCGTGGTGCAGCGCCGGGCGATCGACCCTGCAGCCTGCATGCACACAATCAGATCACACTAAATCCTGCAGACAGTGCAGTATAATATCTAATGCACTACTACTGGTCAGTATTACAGGCATTAACATCTGGTACCAATCTTAATTATGTACAATACAAAACAGAAAGAGCAGTTTGCAGGATAGTAGTGTTCAGTAGTATACGGGCACACCATTGCAGTAATTTTGATATTTTCGGTATATTCTGATGTTTTTGAGTTTCCTTCTGAACCGTAAGGGTCAAAAAACTGGATTTGCTCCATCTATGAGATATTTGACTGATGTCTCAGAGTCGTTGCTTGGAGTGGGCTCATCTACTGCTGTGACCTCTGCTCCTTCCATCCAGCCAAATATTCAGGACATGTTTGAGGTCTCAGCCGGGCTGCACAGTAATTCATACTTAAACATCAGTCCAATAATGGGATAACGTTCCATCTCCTTATATTATCTTTAAATTTGGAGTTCAGAGGTCAAAGATGAATGTTGCCCAAGTCTGACAGATTTTTGGGTACATTTACACTTAAATATTTCACTGAATACAGTTTAGATGATATTTTTGTTTAATATCTCTCATAGGTTTATAATTAAGAGCCAAGACTGGTGTCGTTGATACATTAGGTTGGCAGTCAGACATGGAGCCACGCCGGGACTGCAAAGGTCAGTCAAGATGTTTTAGATCTGCGACTCACCCTGATGGACTCAGCTTCAGCCTCGGCCTCCATGATCAGCTTCAGCCTGCAGAGAAGCGTGGTTAAAGCAGTCAAACCTGTCAGCCACATCCTTCAAATATAAAATGAGTTTTATATCATGAAATATTAGGATGCACCGTCTTCATCTTATCATGAAGACCGTCCTCTCTTATGTTTGTTGCTATGATACGGTGAGTTTATTCCTTTTATTTACCAGTTTGATAATATGGAAAACAAGGGCAAAGATACACCTGAGCCCACATACCTCAGTATCATCACTAAGAAGTCCACGTACAGTAAATACAAATATATAATACTGTAATGCGAAGGCTCTAAGTGGGCAGATGAAATGTGCCAAACTACACACATTTCTTCTTGAAGCCTCAAACACCTGAAGGCCTGCTGCTGCTGCTGCTGCTGCTGCTGCTGCTGCTGCTGCTGCTGCTGCTGCTGCTGCTGTTCAGAGTCAGGACGGAGCTGTTACTCACCGCTGAGCCTCAGCCAGCCTCTCCAGGCGGTACCGCTCAGCCTCTGCAGGCTTCTTCACCTTGGCCTCCAGCTCCTTCTCCTTGCGGGTGATCTCCTGCTCCTGCAGCATGATCTGCTGCGCCCGCTCCACCACCTGCACCTGCATCTTCTCACTCTCAATGCACTGCTTCGTCTTTGCTACCTGGCAAAGGAAAACACATCGTACACGTGTGTGTGCACACAACAATCCTTCTAAGCACTTTACAGTTAGAACTACATGAATACTGTGCACGGTAAATATATGCAGCTTGTGCACACGTGCGTACCTGCAGCTGGTAGGCCATCTCGGATTCAGCCCTCTTCGTGTTGACTTCGATGTCATAGGCCGCCTTCTTCAGCTCGTAGTCCCTCTGGGCCTTTGCCATGTCGATCTCATTCTTGTACTGAGCTGATATCTTCTCCTGCATGGCGTGAGCTTCCTGCAGAGAGGAACAGGGAAAGGATGGAGACCATCAGGACCAATGGGAGCAGCTCTACAATAATCAGGATGAAGAAGCTAAAATTACAGTTTACAGAAATAAGACTGAGGAAAAGATCCAGACTGAAGTCCTCTGTAAGCCTTCCAGGTGATTTAGACTCCAGACTGGACCTGTCTGTGTCTCAAAAGAAAGAAACCATCTTCAAACTGCATCAACAAACCTTATTGATACCTGCTGCAACGAGAGCAACTGAGCTTTACAGCAATGCAACCAGAGTCAACGTGGCAACCTCACCCTGATCACAGCGTCTCTCTTGTTTTCAGCCTCTCCGATGCGAGCGTCTTTCTGAACCTGGGCTGTTCGGCCTTTTCCCAGAGAGTGCAGATAATCCTGCGTGCCAGAGAGAGGACAGCTGACATGCATTCACCGGTTCGATTTTAACATCCAGGAATACTACAAAACTACAATCAGAGCTTTAAACATGCTTTTTCATGTAGGACAGGAGTACCTGGTCATCATGAACATCTTTGAGGGTGTAGCTGACCACGCTGATGCCCATGTTGACCAGGTCAGAGGAAGCCACCTTGAAAACCTGCTCTGAGAACTTCTTCCGGTCCTTGTAGATCTCCTGTCAGAGGAACGTGTTTGCTGTGATGCTCCAAACACTCAGAGATGGAGAAGCTTCTCCTCACAAAGACCCTCTGAGAACGCTCACACATTACCGAGCTTCACCCCAACAACAGCTGTTACATCGTTCAGGCCGGGCTCATGGAAACGTGAACCAGTAACACATAAATGTGTCTGCTCGTGTACATGAACACAAAGTGTCACATTTTTACACTTTAAAAGAAGGAAATATTGATTTTATCTACGTGGAGCCAAATCAGTCAGAAGTTTACAGACTCATCGTGAACATGAATGTCGGGACATTTTGTTCAGCTTATGTCTTTAATGTCTTTTCTCTGGTCCACACAGGACCAAATTTATACATACACTCATTTAAGTCTCTTAAAAGGTTCTACAATATCATTTTAGCTTGACAAGGTTGAGGATTATTAGCTTCTCGTTAGCGATCATGATCATCAGCCCGAGGAGCTCAGTGAAGATCTAAGGACGAGTTTTTCCGATGTGTCACCACAAAGTCTGGAAGAAGAACCAAAGTGTCCTCATCAGATGAGAGAAACTGGTTAGGATATTCAGGAACCACCAAGGCCTAAACCTGCCATGAACTGCTGCAACACCAGCATCACTGTCCACAGTGAAGAAAGGTTTGGACCTCCATGAAAGAAGCCTCTGCTCCAAAATCGACTGAAATTTGCAGCTGCCCACACGGACGAGCCGAATACCTTCTGGAGTAAAGGTGAGGCTTTCAAACCTAAGAACACGTCCCAGCTTCAAGCATGGCGGTGTACCATCACGGTCTGAGGCTGTTTTGCTGCTGGTGGTGCTGGTACATTACAAAAAGTGGATGAAGTAATCAAGATGGAGGACTGCCTCTGAACTCTTCAACTTCACCTCAAATCAACAGGCAGACGGTTGAAACCTGGACACAGCTACATGTTCCAGCAGAACACTGATCCCAAAGCAGGCCAACATTAAGCTTCTGGAACGGCCTTCCCAAACCCCCGACCCCAACAGGTTAGCACTGCTGCCTCACAGTTAGAATACCATCTGGAAGGCCTGGGTTCGATTCCACCTTGGCCCAGACCCCTCCCTCTCTCTCTGTGTGGAGTGTGCATGTTTCCCCGTGTCTGCGTGGGTTTCCTCCCACAGTGCAAAGACGTGCACCTACTGGGGTTCGGTTAATTGGAAACTCTAAATTGAACATAGGTGTGAATGGTTGTCTGTCGCTCTGTGCTAGCCCTGTGACAGGCTGGCGACCTGTACAGGGTGCCCTGTGTCAGCTGGGATAGGCTCCAGCCCCCACCCCACCTCCCCCCGCGACCCTGAACAGTATAAGAGGAAGTAAATGGATGGATGGTTTAAAAGCCAGAATGTGCCAGGAAACTAGTTTAAATGAACCAATTCTGCCAGGAGGCGTGGCCAAACATCCAGCCAGGATTATCCAGGAGACTGTTGATGACTACAAAGAGTCGGGTTGAGGTACAACTTGCAAAGGTGGATTTAACCAAATATTAGTGGGGGTGTATGTATATATTTGACCGTGCTGCACAGTCGTTCCACCCTGGAACACGAAATGACCAAAATCCATCCGTGACGAGTGTCCCTGAACTTCTGACCAGAGCTGGATGAGACCGGACAGAAGGAACGTTTGTTCAGGAAAAAGTGGAAAATGTGTCCATAAACACGATCAGTAGATTAGAGACTGGAGTGACTGTCTCACAGGCTGCATCAGAACAGCATGAAAACATTTTTACTGTCACTCTTTTTTATCTGTGTGTCCAATCAGCACACTGATGACTATAATGTGCTTTTAGCAAGTAAAACAAATCATCAGATTTATGTGAAACATTAAATCAGCAGAAGTTAAAATGCTGTTAACATACGTGTCATAAAGAAGAGCCGCTTTTATTGGCTGATATAATAATGACTCCTCATTCTTACCTCAACAGTCAGGTGGGCGATGATGGCTCGCTGATGTCCTTCGAGTGTCTCCAAGGCGATCTGAGCAATTTCAGGATCTGACTTTCCCATGAACATCTGGCAGGCTGCAGCCAGCATCTGTTTGTTCTGACCCTGGATCTTCATCTGCAGGAAACAGCTGCTGGTTTATCATTAAGGCTCAAACACTGACAGAAATACTGGGTTCATTCCCCACACTGACAAACAGGAGGGTTAGCTAACCCTAATGCTAACGTGCTACATCAGCTGCTTTAAACGGATGCACAGGACAGAAATCCCACATTTGTTTTTGCTGTTCTGATTTGATTTATTTATTTTAAACATGTAAATAAAAATAATAAAGTAACAACAAAATAAATTCTAATCTGAAAACAATAAAAACTCGATACACTAAATGAATCTTAGCTGCTGAATGTGGGAATCAGGATCGACAGCCCGCCCGAGGAAGTCCGAACCTTTGAGCCACACAGAGGGTTTCAACCCGCTGCCTCTGAGAGAAACCTGAACACTGACCTGGGCTATCCCCGTGACAGAGATGGGCACTCCGTGGCGGGTGTAGACTTTATCGCTCTTCACATTCAGAGTCAGAGTGTTGAGGGAGATCCTGGAGAGGTCAGGTAATGGGAGCGATGATCATTGATTCATTAATGTTTAAAGTACATTTCCTCTTTGCTTTTGTTACACTGAGCTGCAAACACAGACTGAAGGAATACAGCAGAAAATAATAAAAGTCAAATAAAAGGAAAACTTCACTGAACACAGGAGGAGGTGCCGGGTTAGTGCAGGACCCAAACATGGAGGCTAACTCTGATGATCTTAAACGTAAAGCTAGTTTTTATGTTTAATGTTTTTGCTGCTGGTTGCCTTCTCATTGTGTCTGTCAGTTAACTCAGTATCTGCCAACATCAGGAAGTAAACTCGTGAAGATGAGGAGAAGGTAACCTTTGGGGTTCTCCTACCTCTGTATCTGCTGAATGCACGGGATGACGAACACTCGGCCTCCAGCGATCATCAGAGGAGGAGAGCGACAGAACCCTGCAAGAGATCAGAGCCCACCCCAGCATCGTTACTTAGTAATAAAACTACTTAGTAATAAAAACTACATAGTAATAAAAACTACTTAGTAATAAAAACTACATAGTAATTAAAACTACTTAGTAATAAAAACTACTTAGTAATAAAAACTACTTAGTAATTAAGACTACTTAGTAATAAAAACTACTTAGTAATAAAAACTACATGGTGCTTGGCCCTTTGTTATTATAAGGCTAGTTCAACAAATTCACTTTACTAACCAACTGTTTCAGTTCAGATGTTCACAGCCATCAAATCCTCCTTTTTTTACATGCACATAAATCCTATTTTACATCTCTTATTTACTAATTTGTGACAGCTGTGATATCTTCTCCCCAGGGTGCCATGTAAAGGTTTCTGAACATGCTCAAATGTGTGTGATAATCAATGAAAAACAAGCGTTATATCCTGGTTTTATGTCAGTTTTTAGATGTCAGCAGGCAGCAGTTTACCTGACACCACCATAGCCTCGTTGGGACCGCAGGTGTAGAACATGTTTGATCCTCCTTCACACTGAAATCCTGCAAAAGTCAAAGATAAAATAATAATTAATAAAAAAAATAAATAAAAACACTTTCTGTTTAATCAGCAAACGCATACGGTCAGACCAGTGAGCAGTCTATTATATCTATTAAATATGATTAAAAAAAACAACATCCTCAATATTTTTATTTCTTTTCAGAGGCTAAAATTCATAAATCCCGATGACCGGAAGCTCCCAGCAGTGAGGAGGGAGGGGGTGAGAGCAGACCGGGGGAAATCTAATTACCGCAAACACTGCGCAGGAAAAAGCCCCAGAAAACCCGCAAAAACACAAAAACCCGCAGCTCACACACAGCTTTAGACAAGGTGAAGACTTGAACATCTATAAAACATAAAAGGCGCAGGTTGTGTGTCCGTTAGCTTGCAGCCACATCTGTGTTTACAGGCGATGCTGCTGAGAAAATATGACGACACACTCACCGGTTAGAATATAAACGACGCGGTTTGGGTGGAGCACCGTGACAAACAACGAATAATTAGCCGTTCAGATTAATTAAATGATCCCAGGTGATGTTTTTGTGCGTCTGATGCCAGGTGATGCGGTCCGCGGATGATGCAGTGCTGCTCACTGGCTCCAATAGAGCACGCCCATTGAGCAAACTGTGTGCGTCCGCCATCTAGTGGCGAGGTGGGGAAATGTCACCCACAGTCATCAGCTGATCAACTGAGGACATTTACTGAAGTACGGCAACTTTGCACTGTATTATCATACAGTATGATTAGTGTATATTTACCATTCTTTTCTTTTACTTCAGTTTAACTTCAGTTAGTTTCAGTTCGGTTTGCTTGTTTCACTTATTTTATTACTTTTTTGGAGGCAGCCTCCAAAACACAGTGTGTACCAAAGCCTCCGCAAATGACAAAGACTAAAAACTAAAGTAATTTATTAAGTACATTATTTTAGTTTTCCTTTTTCTAAAGTTTTATTTATTTTTATTTCAGTGGACTCAAATGTTTTTACACCTATTTTGTAGTTGAGTTTTAGATCCATGGAGCTCACTTCCTCTTTTAAATAATGCAAAACTGCATTTCAGAAAAATGAGCTGCCAAAGAAATGAGAACAAAAAACTTTGTTCTCATAATAAGACATAAAGAATGGTTCTAAATCCTTATGGAGAACACTGTAAATGACAACAATCCTTCACTACCGGCTTTAAAGTACCCGATCAAGCAGCCGGAGCTGTTTCATGTGTTTCATTAGGATGATGCTGGTTAATGTGAGCATCCCCACACACATCTATTGTTACCTCCTTTGTGCGTCTCTCTCCTCCTCTCATTCATCATGTCCTCCTTTCTAAACACAGAGTACTTCATTATAATTATATCTTTATATCATAATCAAATCATGTCATGCCCTAGAAACCAGTTTGAGATGATCTGAGCTTTGTGACATGCTGGAAGCAGCCGTCAGCAGATGGGCCATAAAGGGATGAACAGTACTCAGGTATGACTGTGTGTTTAAAACATTCAGACCTGAAGTTTCAGAGGGACTGTGGTGTGTGAGCCCGCTGCGCCCTGATGGATGCAGGTGGCTGATGTGACACCTTTGGGTGGAGCAGATGCCACTTTCTCCTCTCCATGTTAGAAATCATCTGTTTCACTGATGCAGGGGTAAAGATCTCCCTCTGACGTGCAGAGGAGGACCAACAGGAAATACTCGAGTAAAGCATCTTAAATCCGTTACTTTCCAGCTTTTGTTTGGGGCTCCAACGAGGCAGTGATGACACCACCCGCCACTCCTTCTCCTCTTCCGGTCCTTGCCTGTGACGGAAGGAAACCCCTTTAGAGCAAAAAAAGCTCCGTCTTCACCCAATCAGCTCCAGCGCTGCATCTACAACAGCCAATCATCAGGCCGGACCGCGCTGTGCCCCGCCCCCCGAGCCTTACTGCCCTCCCTCTGGTCTCGGCGCTGCCACACACTCTCCGCCGTCAGTAGGTCAGCAGCCTCCGCTCACCTCCTCCACCCTGAACGCTCCATCACCGACCCAACATCCATCATGAGGGAAATCGTGCACATCCAGGCCGGCCAGTGCGGGAACCAGATCGGTGCAAAGGTAAGAGAAGCTGCTGAGAAAAAAAACAACTTTATTCTCATTTTTCAGCAGTTTATGAAAGTTTTTGGCCAAAGTTTTAAATCTCTTTAAAAAGCTTTTTGTCTTTGACACGTTCAGTAAATACTTCATTAATTATAAATAAATACACGGATTAATGTGTGTATCTTACTAAGAGGGTTTATTTTATTGTGATAAAGCTGGAGCCCAAACCGCTGAGAGCTCTATTGTTTCAGCCTGTCTCTATTCTTTTCTACTTTCACTGACCTCATTAATCCAGAGGGAATATTTCTGCCATGTTGGTGTGTTTGCTGCTGGAAGTGTGACAGAGCAGATCTAATCTATTATGAGCAGTAAATCAGTGGAGTCAGGAGTTTTTTATTATAATATAACTGGAACACCGGGATATGAGTGGTGTTTCTGGGCTCTGGACTCCTGGTTTCCAAACTTTCTCTGCATATGAGAACAGTAACACTGACACGTCTGTGACTGCAGTCAGTGAGCGGTGATTAATGCCTCACAGGCCCAGCTGCTGCCTGCTGAGCTCCAGTCTTTGTCTCTGAGGAGAAAACAGAGGAGGGTGGAGGGCAGGACGATAGCAAGTGGTTCAGTGTCTGAATGCACAGATGAGGTCATTTAAATGGCTGCCTTTTCCAGGCAGCGTGACACATGCACACGCCCCGGGCCCCCAAACCAGCACCCACTTAATCCCTGTTTACCCCCGCTGGGGGGCAACAGCAAGTGTTTCTGTTTATCTGCAGTTTTTTAAATGATCTCTCAGAGCTGCAACAGTGCAGTGAAATATGGGTGTAAAAATCCCCCAGACCACCCCAACCCTAACCCCCAGCAGGCCCTGAGGTTCAGATTTGACCCTCGGGGGGGCAAGCAAACTGAAAAATAGTTTTAAATTGAGCTCAAGGTCTTTTTGCTCATCAGTGATCAGAAAGATGCTGAAAAATATCAGTGCAGCAAAAATAAAGCCTTCATTCTCCATTTGACAGGAACTAAAATGCATCACAGTGTTAATCTGCATTAATATCTCAGTATGAAATAATTCATGTTGGGATGTTGGTCTCCTTTATTGAACTGNCAACAGTTAATTATTTCAGACATGTTTTTATTTAAAAAAAACTGCACCCAACACTTTAATAAAACTGGAAACTTTTTTCCTTAATTTTTTACCTTGTTGAACATTTTTATTGACAGATGAGTTAATTAAGGAGACAATGCACAAGTTAAACTGTTACATTATTACACATATAGAGTCAGTGCATCTGCTGATATTCAGTAAACTAATTATACCAAGAAGAGCTTTAGTTTAAACTGAACAGCCACGAGTCCTGTAACTTTAACAGTCTGTAACTGAGTTACTTCAGTTACTGTTACTCATACGACTCAGATGCTGTCACAGCAGCATATGGGCGAGTTAGTCCTGCTGCTCAAAGGTCCTGATCACTGACGAGTATTTACAGCAGACTTAGTGAGGCTGAGGTCATTTCACATGGATTAACTGCCTGAATTCACTCGCTTATCCAATCCAAGCTCAGTGTGCTCCGCTGGCCCAAAGTCCCGGAGACCGTCTCAAAGAGACTGAATGAAGGCTCAGGTGGTCACACAGACTTCAGCACCTGCAGCTCACCTGAGATTCCTAACCTCAGGAATCCTGAAGGGTCTCTGAGTGTGACTCATGACCTCAGACTACCCCAACTTTCCCTTAAACACACACACACACACACACACACACACTCTCACACACACACACACTCACACACACACACACACACACACACACACACTCTCTCACACACACACTCTCTCACACTCACACACACACACACTCTCACACTCACACACACTCACACACACACACACAC
>JASGAU010363378.1:0-19734 GCA_030220045.1 Australoheros facetus
CAAAGTCCTTTTAGCTCGCCATCGAATTGGATCAGAATCTCGCCGGGTCCTCAAGACTGTTTTTCTTGTCCACTCAAAAAACCTGACCTACAGATAAGGTTATACATGTATATATCCATTACTTCATATTCTTAGATGCATCATTAAAGATTCAAAATCAACATATCTATTTAACCTTGTTCATATGTCAGTCAGTTAAATCTCTTTTTTAGTTGTACAACATTCAGTATTTCAAACTATCAAACATGAGAACTAAATATTCCAGTACTCACATTACTTACTGTTCGTGTGAACAATGTTCTACTGAATCACAATTTCAAATAAATCTTGTGAAAAGTTATCACAACCTGAATAATCAAACAATTTCAAACAAAATGAATACACATACAAAGCTGGTTTAGCGGTATCAAAGAAGTGTGCTTAATTTCTTCCCTTGCATTACAGGCCTATTAATACAATAGAGAAACTGCACCAAAAATTTGCACCTAACCTGCTTTAATTTACGAAGGAGGAATAGAGTTCCCCTATAATTGGAGCTTACAAAACACATTTAGCAATAACAACACAACTACAACTCTTCTTAGCATACATTACAATACATAAATCACAGTAACCGCTGCCTACTTGCAGCTACACATTCGGTTTGCACTTATTTCAACATAGCTCACTCATTAGCTTTAATTCCAGCAGCCAAAACAGCCAAAACGTTGCTCTGGATTTCTAACGGAGTTTGTTAGCTTCGGCTCCTCCCCGGCTCCCAACGCGAACGGCAAAACCAGCTGCTGTAACTCGGCTCCCTTTGCCGAATCTCACTCTCCTGAACTCGCAGCAAGTAAGCTAACTGCTTCTGGCTTTCTCTTCATCAGCCAAAATGCTCTCTCTTCAGCATGTAGCTACCTTCTCCATTTGCGCCTCGACTTCACCCCACGCTTCTGAGCGTGATTCCTGATTGGCTGCTGAACAGCGAAGGATCGCATACACTGAACGATGCATTCAAGTGCAGTAGGACACTTAAAATTGGATAAACTTATGGAACATACGCTCCTATTAATTCCATTTTCCTTTCATTAGTCCGTTTTGTCACCTGGGCTACACACTAGTTTAGGCTCCTTCTCCACCAAAGAGGTCATGTTCCATATCCCAGCTACTGGGATATGGGATATGATAGTATTGGCAGGTATCGGTCCACCAGGCCCTCCAACCTTGGCTGCCCAACACACACTGCACCTGACCCTTATGGTTAGATGTTAGATTCAACTCACTGTCATTGTGCGCACAAGGCACACAACGAAATGATGGTTCCAGATCACTCATCCAGAGATGAGCATCTGCGGTAATGCAGAGACCGGCGCTACCGTTAGGCAATGTGGTTTAAGTGTCTTGCCCAAGGACACAACCTTCCGGCTGCAAGGTGAGCGCCTACCCACTGCGCCACTGCCACCATATATGTTTCCTACTGTGGGTGGTGGGCCTATAGGAGGATGGGTCCATGTCTCCCCTTCAGGCTGCATCTGGTGGCCGGGCCTTATCCCGTGGGGCCCAGCCACCAGGTGCAGACATGGACCAGGACATGGACCATGGACCATGGACCAGGTGCTCTCCCTTGAGCACACTGGCTCCAGGGTGGGGACTCAGTAATCCTATCCCAGGCAGTGTAAACTGCTCCCTTGGTGTTCCATAAGGGTTGCTGGACTTTCCACCAAACTTTCCACTTGGCACAATGTAGTCAAACAAGTACAGTTCTCCTCGCAACCGCCAAACCCAGACTTGTCCATTGGATTGCCAGATGGAGAAGCATGATTCGTCACTCTAGAGAACACTCCAGAGTCCAGTGCCAACACTACCACATCCAACACATTGCATTGTGCTTGGTGATGCAAGACTTGGATGCAGCTGCTTGGCCATTGAAACCCATTCCATGAAGCTCCTTACACACTGTTCATGAGCTAATCTGAAAGCCACATGAAGTTTGGTGGTCTGTAGCAATTGACTCTGCAGAAAGTTGGTGACCTCTGCTCACCATGCACCTTAGCATCAGCTGAGCCCGCTCTGTGATTTTATATGGCCTAGCCCTTCATGGCTAAGTTGCTGTCATTCCCAATTGCTTCCACATAATACCACTAACAGTTGACTGTGGAATATTGAGTAGCAAAAAAATTGAATGACTGGACTTGTTGCACAGCTGACATCCTATCACGGTACCACGCTGGACTTCACTGAGCTCCTGAGAGCGATCCATTCTTTCAGAAATGTTTGTAGAAGCAGTCTGCATGCCTAGGTGCTTGGTGTTATACACCTGTGGCCATGGAAGTGATTGGAACACCTGAATTCAGTGATTTGGATGGGTGAATAAATACTTTTGGCAATATAGTGTACTTTCTCTATTCTCTGTTAGAGAAACTCCTTTGAAGAGTTGAATCAAGTTTGAGTCATCTTGAATTATTCTGAATGTGATAAGATTTCTCCCACCACAACTTGGAGGCCACTGGTTTCTTTGGCCAGTATACTCTGGCTGTAGCTTCTAACAGACCTTAGTAATGTGTAGCACTCTTGCTATAAAGAAAGACAGTGAGAAACTGTGTTGACATTCATAAGCTGAAATGTTCCTCTGCTGCAGTGTGCAAACTAAATGGCCTTCTAACACTATGATTCAACCTCAGCTTATCTGAACACTTTTACATTGACAGTAAGAACTCAGTACCTTGCACCTTGCTGTGGCTGTGATAGCATACAGGAACTCTTCATTTACAGAGAGAGAGAGAAAGAGTGCTACTTCCCACAACACCTGATGAACTACACCCACACAGGTTAACCCAGAAGGCTATCATCCTGCAAATAAACCATCCTCAAAGTTAGTTACCATTTCTTGGGATCTGCTTTTAAAAAGTGATGGACATAAATTGGCCATTTAAAATGTGTTTGGGACATGTCCTCAGAATCCCAAATGTGAAGGAGATGTATGTAAAAATCACAACATTCATCCATTCTGTATTCAATGTTCTGAAGGTGCTGCTACAGTGATTTGTAAGGGTGAGGTGGGAGGTTGCAATGTCAACAAGCAGCTGTCAAATGGAGTAGCAACAGACAAAAGAAATGTGAATTGCGTAACAACTGAAAAAACAAATATGGCAGCTAATCTGTAGAGAAAAATCTCTATAGCTGCAGAGTCCACTTTAACTTTGTCCTTGTGTCGGGAATAAAGGAAACACGTGTAACTGCTGTCTTTCTTTGCTGGTTACAGGCTGCTGTATAAACCACAAGGTATGCTGACCTTACCTGATCTAAAATGACATTTTCTAGCATCTGACTCTATCCATCCACATTGTTTCCACAGATACACATATTATGTCAATTCTGTGGTTAAACAAACATCCTTAATGGATCTGCTCAATATTTATGCAATACAAGGTGCCAGTATTATGAGCTGATTTGGCAGTAAATGACTGTGCTGTAAAGACGCATGGGGATAAATATGTGACTGCATATGTGTGTGTTGAAGGTAGATAAGGGCAAATTTTACACCTCTGACTCTCTTCCCTCGGCCAAGCTTTAAATGACATGGAAATTGAGTTCTAGAGACTCCCCATAAAACAGATACAGCTTGGAGGACGGAAGAAGAGACTTACTTGTCTATTTCCCTTTCTATCAGACAAAAGCCATGCAACATGGGAGGAGAGGTCTCTCATGTAGCCAACACTTTAAAAGGGATTGAGGCCTAGGAAACAGACATTTCTCGGCTTCACTTCCAAAGCTTCTTTAGGGAGTAAGGCCAGGGCTTTTTTTTTTGGACCTGATGACTGACACCATGGACAGAGAATTAGCCAAACAAAAACATAGACGGTAAACAGGCTTCCAGCTCAAACAACTTTTTTTTTTTCTGAGGGAGAAATAATGCTTGTATGAGCTATCATGTTCATTTGAGTACATTTTCACTTACTGGACAACAGAGAGCCTTTTATGTGGCACAATCAACTGTGCTTCAACACAGGTACTTATACATGCTATTACAGCACAATGGGGATTTAATTATGCACCACATGGTACCCCATCCACTTGCATTTCACACCAGCATGACCACTCAGGATTGAGAAAAAAAAAAATTAAAGATGAAAATAATGAATAAAGAAAGTGCAGTCTGATTTTCTGGACTCCCAGTGTGGAGTATGTAGTTGCCTGTGGAATACCAAATGGTCTGAGTAAGATGGTATGTGAGAGGAGATCACTGTTTAATATGAGAAAAATGTCTGTGCAGAGTGTGACCCACTGACTTTTATAATAGAACTGTAAAGTCTTCTGCACTGCTCTGAGAGTTATCACGTTAAACCACAATGGCTGAGGTCAACCCATTGAAATGCAATATTGAGTATGTATATAACCTTACTTAGGAGAGGCTAATGTTGGTGTAGGTTCAATGCGGTAATGAACCCACCAGTCACACAGTCACCACAGATATTATCTGTTGAGTAATTGGCATGCAGAGGTCCAGTTTGTGGTGAGGAATGCTGAACTGAAGGTTTCTGGTCAAGACACACAGATTTACCACTGAGAGGGCTGCATACAAAAACCACTGTGGACTAGTTGTTCTTAAAGTATGATCTGGATGTGATTAAAACTTTTGGACCCGCTTTGTTTTCAGAACTTTGCCCCCAGTGTCTCAACATTTCATACCAGAAAGAAAAAATAAGTGGAGTAAAACTTGTTATTTCCACCAAACTATCTAAACTGCACAAGTTTGTTGTTGTTGTTGATGCATGCGTGTACCTTCACATTTTTGGCTTTGGAATCAGGAAAAACACAATTCATGTTGTAGTGTTGCTAACAGAACTAATAACAGGACCCATTAAAATGAAATAGTTCTAATGTTGTCAACTTTTGCAGACCTGAAGCAGAAATAAGGAGGGGATGGTTTGGCATGAAGGTAGATGAGAAATAACCTTACTTAAAGGTAGCCTGTGGGGATTCTAGCTACAACAAAAGGAAGGAGAGAAGAAGAAAAGAAGCTTGTAATCTAGTTCATGGTTCCTGCACTCCTTCGTGGCATGCACATGGATATACCAAACACACCCCCTGATGGGGAGGGGTCTCAGACAGATACCTGCTGAAATCTGGGACAGAGCAATAAACAAGTGCACAGAAGCAAATACAAGATGCATAAGTATTTGGATAATAACTTTTTTCTTTTTTTTAAAAATGATTTTGCCAGTTTCTCCCACCACAGTAGATTTTAAAACAACCAATATTTTTGCTTGAATCACAGACTTTCAGTTTTAATGCAAGGAGTTTTACAAAGGTGTTGCATTAACTGCTCGGGTATTACAATCATTTTTGTACAAAGTTTTGGAGGCTCAAAGTAATTGGACAAACTAACATAATTTTAAAATAAGGACTGTTTTTAATACTTTCAGCATTCAGTGACTGTTTGAAGTCTACAACCCATGGACATCAGCAGATGCTGTGCTTCCTCCCTTGAGAAGCTCTGCCAGGCCTTTACTGCAGCTGCCTTTAGTTGCTTGCTCTATTGGGTTGAGATCAGATGACTGACTTGGACATTGGAGAATATCCAATTTTTTGCCTTTAGAAGTTCTTGGGTTGCTTTTTGCAGTTTGCTCGGGTCAGTATCCATTTTCACTGACTCACTGTCCGATCTGTTCTGCAGCATTTGGTTGAATCTGAGCAGAGAGCGAAGCCCTGTACACTCCAGAATTCATCCTGCTACTACTACCAGTTAATCTTGGTTTCATCTGTCCAATGAATTTTGTCCCCCAGAACTTTGCAGGCTCTTTTTGATGTTTTCTGGCAAAGTCTAATCTGACCTCCTTGTTCTTTAGTGTAACCTGTGGTTTTCACCGTTATAAACCCTTTGTATTTCCATTCACGAAGACAGTCTTTAATTTCAGACTTTAGCAGTAACATGCCTACCATTCTGAAACTGTTCTTGATGTTAGATGTAAATTCTAAACAGTTAATATAATACCATTAGACCCCCTGAATTAAATGTCTGCACATCGCCAGATATTGATTTTTTGATTTAAAATCCACTGGAGGTCTACAGAGGCAAAATTACAAAAACTGAAATAACTGAAATAATAACCAGTGCATATGAAAATAACCCCCAAGTTGTATGAAATCAAAATTTTCCTTTTAATAAGTCTTCCTCTAGCCAAAATAAATGATTAATGTGTTTAAGAGTGGCATGCCTCACTGATGGCCTGAAAGGCTTCTGCCATGGCAACAAGCTTTAATCCATCAACACAAATGCTGAGCCGCAGGCTTTAGTTGAACACATACAGTCAACAAAAATCTCGCCAACACTGAAAGAAAAAAAAAAAAAGAAACCCTCTCTATCACTGATAATGATCCAGAGCAATTTAGAAGGGCAGGAAGCAGAGAAGTTTCTGCAGCAGTAAGTGAATGAATATTCTTTAAGCACTGGAGAGTAATTCACTAGCTGGACAAACTACCCTCCTGGAAGACAAATGTGTGCGCATAATGCTGGGGAACATTTGCAGGCAGGAGTTTCCAAGGAAGTACCTACTCTTTATTTAATATACTCCTCACAGATGGATTGAAACTGTGAAGCTTAGCACAGAAGTACAGGAAGTATTTTGATTAGGACTCTGGGAAAATAATATCTAATGATTTTTTTTCCCCCACTGTTGGCCCAAATGCGGCTTTCTCCAGATAGCCTAAAGGATCGCGTGCCCCCCTCAATTCAGCATTGCTCAATAACAATATCTGGGAGGAAAGGAAACAATATAATCTTAGGTCAAAACAAGCTAAAAATGTCTTGTGACCCAATATTATCCCAATTTTTTTTCCTCAAGATTGTCAACTGCAGATAAAGAATACAGGCCTCATAAAGCCAAATTCCTCCATGCACAGTAAAGCCCTTAAATTGTGTGCAGTGGACCATCGTTTTCCTGCAGGGAGTCCGGGGAGAGAACTCTATGCCAGCTAACAATGTCCTCAACCGTCCGGTCATCGGTTGCTGGGTGCTCCCAGTGCAGGTGAAGCCAGAGTGGTGGTGAGCAGCTGTCAGAGAGGCCTGTAATTGGAGCCCATTGCACCATTAGTCCTGCCCATTAGGCCTGTTATGATCGCTGTCTGTCTCGGCTACACTTCTACAGTCACTGTCTCCATTTGACCCAGGGCACTCCCTCTTATACAGGGACAGAGCTGAGACTTAATGACTTGTCACGTGTCCACCTGTGACTCTACGGGCTGACGATCCAGCATGACACATTCCCCCGCGTGCTGTCTGATCTGTAATGGTCTCCATCCATACAGGGAATTGGAGTATTCACCCAAGGCAAAAAGGAAGAAAACACTGAATGATTCTGTTCTGCTGTTTCTACACAGCCGACAGCAAGTGAAAACCCTCAGCCCAGACAGAGGAAAAGTAATAGAAACTGCTGGTGGTGAAGGACAGTTAGCGAGATGTAAGAGTTGGCTGCGCAGTAGACATAAAAATCATCAGCTGTCAGTGCAAATGATTTGCTCCATACAAGAAGTGCTTGTGCATTCACCATTTGGATGGTATGAAAAGAAAACTTTTCTTCTGTTTGAACTTCTTTGTAGGGGAGGAAATCAATTTCAGCAATCTCAAATATCAAGCAAAACAAAACAAAAACCAACCCCAATCCATTTGCTGTTGCTGCTGTTGGATATAATCCTGAATCTGCTCTGTGTTGTACAGCTCTTTCATTTAATGCATCTGCTAATGATCTTTTCCATCCTCGAATCTGTCAAAACAAAATAATCTCAAGCGTGACACCTAGAAATCTAATTGGAGCCAAATCCTGTTCCTGGAGCCAACAGGATATTGATCTTTTCTTCATTGAGCTACTTTGTGTACTGAATGCCTTCCTGCCAGGACAAACAAATGGGGAATGAGCAGGGTGTGCACCAGGGCTCCTGACTGTCCCAGCTTCAGCCGTAACACCAGAGTTATTGTGGCAACTGCAGGCTCCATTAGGGAAAAGAGCTGATCTCACTATTGGCAGCAACCTCAGAAACTGAGCATTTTTATGCAGGCTTTCAATACCTTTGGGAGAGAACGAAGGGTTACTTTATACTTGAGAAAATGGAGTCAGAGTGGTGGTTATGTTGGCAGCATGCGCAGTCCCTGGAAACCACTTTATTTCGCGTGGTAGGAATACAGATTAATATGGCCTCTTTACTTCAGAAAAAGAAATGGGATTGCATTTTTAAAATTAGTAAAGTAGTAAAAATGTGTTAAGACTTTGCACGTCCCATTTGTAAAGCAATTTGCATCTCTTTGTAGTCATTTGGGTTTCTTTTGTGGTTGTTTTCCAAGTCTTTTCACCACTGTGATCTGGCCTTTTGACTGCATCTAATTTTTTCTACTGGGTTTCAGCACTGAAAGGTGTTTTTCTTCTATATCACAATGATTCAATAGAAAATAACTTGCTTAATAGCCTATCTGTAGTGGAAAGGTTGATATTATTCTGCAATAAAATACAACTATAACAAAGTGCCATATGATAAATGCTTAAAAAATGTGTGATATGGTTCATCCACAACCAAAATACTAAAATACACTCTTCTTTTCTTGATATTGCTATAGAGAGAAAAATTTTCTCAGTAGCAGCCTGTCATGAAAAACACATAAATTCTTCCCATGTCTGGGAAATTCATGAAAAACAGCAAAGATGACACGGTTTGAAAATAGCATTTTATTAGTGGGAAACTTAGCATAGCTCAGCATGCGGCCCTAAAAAATAAAAACTGAGGAAACTCAAAAAGTGGAGGACAATAGAAAAAGTGTCATGCCTAACAACCCCCTGCAGCAGATGAACTGTATATATGAAAGTCATCTCCTTAAGAAACAGAAAGAAAAGATGTGACATGGAACCTGAGAGATGCATCTGGCCCTTCAGCTGTTCCATCTACTATTCACTGAAGTCTCATCAGATATAATGATCTCAATGGAAGGACGTCTGTCAAGAAGCCATTCTTAAGAAAAGGAGAAAACACTGAGATATTCTAAATTACACAAGAACCTGTCAAAACCGATGGAATTATGAACTCAGAAAAGTGCCGTCAGATTTTGATCCACCATACAATTTATCCTTTTGTTTCAGTTGTTACTATTACAACTTCTAACTAATCAGAATCCAGAATTTTCAATAGTCTTAGTGTAAACATGACGCGAGCTACTGGTGTACAGCGATCTTGTAAACATCTGATTTGCTTTTTGCCTTTTGTGAATGCCTCAGTTGTAATACATCGATGTGCAGATGCAAAACCGCGACAATGTTTCAGGATGTGAATTTAAGAAAATAGCAAAGATATTACACGTCTTCCTTTGAAGTTTTTCGCTGTTTTTCACTTCGCAAACATGCCGACAGTATTTTTTTATATGTTCTTAATGATTCTAAGAAGTGTTTTCATCAATTTCAAGGTCTCAAAGTGCCACTAACACAAAAGTGCTCATTTTTCATGTGAATAAAAAAAATTCTGTCAATCTTTTCTTATTAATGTTTAATGGATCATTCTGGGAAAGTACATTCAAAGACACTTCACTTGAACTCACTCTAAATCAGATTATTAACTTCACTGAAGCATCTGACAGGTGCAAAGCTCTTAAGATGTGACAGTGTGTCTGAAGTGCAGGAGGTTTGACAAAGCTTGTGCAGATCATTGAGTGGTACCCGTTGAAACTTAAGCTCTAAAGGAATAGTTGTTCTGATGATGGCTATCGGCATATTCCATCACAGAGGAAACAAGCCCCACGAGAACTGGCCTGTACACAGAGACACGTCTTCTTAGCGTGCGACTGGTCCTGGTGGCGTGCTCCATCGTAATGTGTCCAGTTTGATGGCTCAGAATAGCAATTGTCTGTTCCACTGAGGATTCACAGCTTTGACAATATGTCTCCAGTGTCACCTGAGGCACTAATTAACCAGTCCTCACTCCGAACACAAGCATGCCGACCAGATTCACACCTGCTACTACAGGACAAACACACACACACGCACACCCCACAATTCATCGTTGATTCCTGCCATGAAATGGCTGCAGGCACCTCTCCAGCATTATTTATGGGTGTTGATGGGTCTGGACTGGCACCTGCTCAGACCTCCTCTGGACCACTGTCCTGGCAGGTAGTCCCGTTGCTTCATGTCCCAGTTGACCTCTTCATCCCCATGTTGAGATTGTCATTAAGGAAATCATTGCATCCAGAGCCCAGATGGCATGTTAGGATTGCTGGCAATCCCTCTAATTAAGGAGCAGCCCCCTGGAAGGCCTCAGTCATTCTGTGTGAGCTGGATCTTTTCTACAACAGTTTTCCAGGCAATCCTAAAAGGATGTTCTAGCAGCCTTGGTTGTTTGAAAGATTTCAAATCCTTGATAAACTTTTCTTGAAAACTGTTGTTTCTTTTCTTCTAAGGAGAGATGGTGTGTCAGTGTTTGTGGCCATCCAGACTGTCATTGCTTTACTTAAAGCAGACACGAAACAGAAAGTGCTTCTAAACGCTCCACCCCAGCTGAAATCTGATTTGAGTGAATCCTGACAACAGCCCAAAGCAATGCTGCTGTTTGTTTTGTACTGCCACAGTATAAATTAATAAAGTTTAAATGAATACAATGGGATTAAATAGTATAAAATAACAGTAACAGGAGTGTGGCTAACTTTATTTTGATCCTATAAATCAAACCAAAGCACCTCGTAGCCTTCTCTTGTCTTGTAAAAAAAAAAGTAAATCATTTTTGGTTTTATCTAACACCATATTTCCACCCAGTGCCGTTTGTCAAATAGTTATAAATAGCAACCCTAAATTTTTCAGAGCTCAATTGGAGATTACTGCAGTCCTTGTCTCCTTATGCATGTACTGATGTGTCACTCTCACTTGTTATTCATTAATTTTTCTTCCAGCAGTAGTTTTGCTTCCTTTCTAATCTTTCTTGTAAAAGTTCAGCAGAATATATCTCGCTCTCACTTCTTCCTCTTAGGATCAAATGAACATGAAAATAGTCAGGTCCTATTGATATTGGAGCCATTTTACTCACAGCTGAAAACTGCACGTAGTGGGGACAAAAAGGAAGAAATATCAAAGATGGAGGCCACAATGACAAAAGCAATGCATTTGATTTTCAAAGGGATGCAGATATCAGCATTTTGAAATCGCTTGACCAGCTCTGGCCTTTCCACCCTCTTACCTTTCATCTCAAGAGCTGGCTCCAGGAAAGAAATGATGGAAAGCTTCTCAATATTTAAATGCATCCAGACCTGACAAGTTCATGCTTTTATTCAGATTTGATATGAATATTGAAAACCCTGCTTCATAAGCACCAAACACTGGTCTGAAAAAGGCCTAATGGACCATCGTGCATGTTGTCATTGTAATCTGTCAGCCACCCGACGAAAGATGAAGAGTCCTCTTCATCCACCACTACTTCACTGAACTGATCGACATGGATTTATTTGAACACATCTCAACTAAAATTGGTCCTTTTCAAACAGTGATATTGTAAAATGGCATGATAAATATGCCTTCTGAGTAAATGCATCATCTTAAATAGAACTCTGCTGTTCGATCGGCATGTTGGAGGTTGAAAATGAGAATAAATGGGCCACACATGCCATCCAGTTCTAGATGCAGAAACTGCTGAACATGATACTAAATGATCACATTATCTTTTTATGGGAAACCTACAGTATCTTTCCTATGTAATGCTAAAATACTGTTTCCTCTCATACATGTAGATATGTTATCTGTTTCATGTTATATGGGGAAGCATGCAGAAAGTTCTCCAAGCATAGATTAAGCTCTGCAGTCATTATCAGTTACTTCACAGACGTGTTTCGAGCAAGCACAATTGCACACACTTCAGGAAGATTTTGCTTCTGGGGCTGAAAAATGAAGCCAACTTGAAAGTGCCAGAAACTGCAGGTCCTCTAACGGCCACTTGAGGCTGGCTCCAAGACTCTTATTGTCCAACTTGGAGTCTTGGGGATTAACATGTCTGTAGGCTAATGTGAAAAACAGTTGTGATTGTTAAAAGGTACAGTTTTCTAAAATCCCACCACCAAATGCCAGTAAATTACAGATTGCAGTCAAATGAATTATGTTTTCTTACACTTCCCAGTGCATAATCCTTTCTACGGTGGCCGTTGTTCATCTGTAGGGAGTGTTTACCTCAGCTGTCAATATGCCGGGTGTCCATGTCTGTTTACTCTGGAAGGGGCTGTAAAACCTTTAAAGCCCGATACAAGTCCATGTGAAGCTCACTTCTGTCTGATGACATCCATACTGAGGTGAGTTATTGAGAATATCTGGTGCTAGTAAGTGACTTGAACACTTAGCAAATAAACTCTCGTACAATGTGAGAATGTAATCAAACTGTTTATCAGAGGGAAAGTGGTTTTCAGGACACTTAGCTGGAATAATGTTAGCATACAACCAGCTGTTGTTGTTGTTCTTCAGCCACATACACAAAATGCAATTAGGCAGAACCGCAATGTCCATTTTGGCCACTGTATTCAAGATGGCGGGGTAACAAGTGGGTGCCTGCTCATGTGTATTTTTAATTGATTAATATTAAATTTGTGACAACACATCAGTTTGCTGGAAGGCATACTTACTCACTGATCAATGTCTATTTATAAGTACAACATTCTTTTTTGCTATTAAATAAACTCATAAAATTACTTACTATACCTCTAATAGCTATTTTCCTCTGTCATAGCAACTATAAGGAGATTGATTTTTTTTTCTCACCCATTTTTAATTTGTTAAGATTAAGCTGAGATTAAAAGCTATTTTGTGGGTGTTGATACCTTTTGGAACATTTTTAAGATGATTGCTTGACAAAATAATAGGGCTTGCAGAGCGTAAGTGAGAATTAAACAGCAGCTGTCTGAATTTGTGGAATGCACCCTTACAGTCCATGGATGCACTAAATATGCTTAACTTAGAACCCCCTCATCTATGTATGATGTTTTCGGCATTAAAAGATGGATCATTTCAAGTACATCTTCAAGATTTAATGACCCTTGATTAAATGAATTCAGAATATACAGAGAATTAAAGCATAAGCAGATACTAAAGTATGTTGGAGTAAATGTATTAACAGGGTGTATGCAGGGAAGCAGCATGTTGTCTGATTTTATTTATCCCAACGTGTTTGACTCCAAACTGAAAGCCAATGTACAAGTACATGCATTCAAGGTGCCTGGATCCTCTTTTCTCTACATTAGCATTTAGTGAGATTTTCATCTCTTTCATCTCCTTTTAACTAAACACATCTTCTTAGCTCCCGTGAAGCTTTTTGCATAACTGGAAGCTTGTTTATCAGTGGAATTTCATGGAGAGCTGCAGCAGTAATCTAAAAGCCACATTTGCAAAGCATATTTTGTCATCTCAGTGACACCCATTTGCTGTCTAAGTGCTGCAACATGATTCATTTTGTGGTATTTGATGAGAAAAAAATGGAAATGAAAATTTGCTTCTCGCAGGAAGTACAACATTTCAATAAGTAACTGACTACGACAAACACGTGAAGATTGCTTGAGAATAAAATAGAGGCCCAGTTTGTGATCCAGTTATGAATGAGACGTCTTGTGTGAATTACTGCAATCACTCTGTGTTATCTTCGCAGTCAGTGCTGCTCTGCATGCGACAACATACATAACTAAAAGTCAAATCAGGAAGCACTCGTGTAGGAAGCGCTGAAACACAAATTTATGAGCTGTTCAGCTTCTTGCTTTGGTCAGGTAACTATACAGCTTTGAGACGTGAGAATCATTTTTAAAGGGATCCGGGCCCATCAAAGAGAAAGCACTCATGAGGATTTGCTTTTCCATCTGGCAACTTCATCTTCAACAAGTTTAGCGCAACAGGCTTTTCTCCTAGGGAAAAAAAAAAAAAAAAGGCCTGTTGTGAGCGAGGTAAATAGTACAAGGCAGCAGCAGCAGTTTGGTTTACCTGGAAGAGGGCCACCTGAGAGACAGAACTACATGGTAATTTGATTTCATCACATGCTGTTAATAAAGGCCTTATGCTCCTCTCTGCTGCTATGATTTCATTTGGACGCATAATGCTGAACATTAATATCAATACATACACTATTGATTTTTTCCTCCCTGCTTGCTTTGAAAGAGAGGGAGTTTTAGAGCACAGAAAGGGGGATTCAATTGCACTGAATTTAATTTGGCGGTTTCATGTCAGCATAGATATCCTGAAATTCAGACTTGTCTGAAGCCCTGTTCAATATCCTTGCTTGACCCCATCCTCTGGTTTCTTCTCTTCAGAGAGCCGCATTACTGTGAAGGAAAGAGAGAGAAGCTCTGATCTCTCTCCTTCCTCCGTCTTTTACAAATTCTCAGCTACCCTTACCCACAGAACCACAGAGGGTCTCAGAAGGGTCAGTGATGCAGTATAGCCATAGAGAGGAAAGGCCAAGCATGTGGGTGTTCGAGAGAAATGCAACACCCAGGGTTTCCTTTGGGTTTAACAATAAGCGTGTTGTGCAAATGTCAGAGGTGGTTTGTGTGATTGTTTTGGTAATAAAATTTCCTCCTTTGCTGGAAGATCAGAGTTCACTTGCCCGAGGGGGTTTTATAGGGGATTTCGAAAAGAATTAGGTGGTGGTTGGTGGGCTGAGCAGTGCACTCAGAAATAAAAAAGTAATTGCAATTGATGTTGAGTATAATGCTGACACCTCATTCATCAGAGTGCAAACTGAATCCCGATGTATTCCTCCGAATGCGTATTCTGTTAATTGTCCACAATTATAATTAATGGAGGCACTCAACAAAGAATATTAAAGAACAGATGTTTACTCAACCTAAGTCAATAGTCACAGAAACCTTCAGTTATCCCCCCCCAATCCACCAACCCACCCCGACCCCCACTGGGAACAAAGATGCCCCATTACTCTGGGCCAATTGACAGTAGATTGAATTGATTACCATATTATAAGGAAGCTTGGTTATTATTGCCATAACTCACTGCCGATTAGCAATCTTTTGCAAAGCAGAAAGAGACAGAGTAAACATGATCAAGACCTAATCACATGACCAGCCCATATTCATCTTGTATACCTGATTAAGTCAGATGTACAGAGAAATCCAGGCAGAGAAGAGAGTGGGTATCAATTTCACGATATGAAAATAATTTCCATAGACACCTCTGGGTAGTGAGAGGCTACTGCGCAACAACCTGATTGGATACCATTAATCATCACAAAGCAGTCTATTGTTGCAGCGGAGCATGACTTCAACAGTTATGCACAAACAAACCCCACAGCCAAGTATTTATCAAGTGGTGACTTCCTGTGTGCTTTCAAAACAACATTTCTCTTTTGAACAGTGAAAAAAAATTAAAATCATAAAAGAGGCACATTGTTATAATTCCCATCAACACCTGACGAGGAGATTTTCATGTTTACAGATTTAGCAGCGGCACGAGTTCAGACAGCAAACATATGGAGAACGCGCCTGATTTGTGCTCTGAATCGCTCGAATTGAGATGTTCCCCCCCCTTTGTGCTTTGCCTGCATGATGAGGGCTAGCATGTGAGCTTCCATCTTGTCAAGTGTGTGTTGGATGCACTCTTCTGACAGCTCTCTCGGTTTACTTTGCACCCGTGCCTCCCTCCGTAGCCCTCCATTTCACACCACAGAGGTCAGGGATTCTGTGTGTGTGTGTACGTGTGTACGTGTGTGCGCGCATGTGTGGAGTACTGTGAAAGGAGGAGAGAAAAAAACTCTGAAGCGTGTATGGGGAGAAGCTGTCTACCTTCTCAGCTCCTGATGTTTGTCAGGCCTGTGGTGTTAAGGAAGTCCGACAGTATGTCCCCTACCTCACCTTGCTGCAAAACAGTGTGTGAGGGTTGCACATGCTTTATGTAACCAGTTTGTTTTTTTCCTCCGTGTATTTCTGCGTGGATGTACGGGATGTGTGTGTGTGCACCTGCTCTATCTTGCACACTGTTTTCCTCAACTCTTCAATATTTATCTTCTGTATGTGGCGAAGGTTAGCTTGAGGATGACTTGAGGATTAATGCAATCCTCAAACAGAATATAATATGTCAGATTTTCAACATTTCTCTTCCCCCTGGTGACCAAATGGGATGGTTGTTATAAAGGGGAGTGATGGGGAGGAGTGGAGTCATGCTGCTGCAGTTTTTGAGGTTGCTGTTCTGTATTTTTCTGCACATAATGTAAAAAAAAAGAAAAAAAAAAAAGGTAATGTAATAAAGCAGTAGGGAAAATATTAACAGCTTCAATTGTTTTTACATATTTGAGGAAATTTAAATTACTTTCGAAAATGGTTTTCACCCAGTGGGTTATAGCTTATACATAAATATGTCAAAGTCAGTGATTCACTAATATCATAACTACCACCAACACCTAAGGTACATATTGTCCTTATCCTTTTCAGAGCTGAAATAATTGTGTGGTAAATCAATAGTGATAAACTGCTAACAATTAAGCCTTGTTCTCTTTTTTCCCCACATGTTCTAGACTCTCAAATGTTTTAGAATTTCAGCTTGGTCAACTGATTTTTCATCATTTTCCTAATGTTTTATAGACCAGAAAATTAATTAGTTTGTCTACAAAGTGCTCAGCAGATCACTCAGCACTGAAAATAATATTTAGGGGTGGTCCAAGTTCTTTGTTACTGGTAGGACACACAGTTTGGTTTTATTTGAAATTTGAAACAAAATAAAGAAATTCTTTTGTTTCATCACCTGTTTAACATTTATGAAAAACAATGCAGAGCATTAGATCAGTTAGGCCACAAAACTGAGCTCAGCCTACAACCCCAGTAGATTAAATACGTGAGCTTTAGTCCTACAAAGTTGCTTTGGCCCACCCATAGTCCCTGCTTCATTTGGAATCCATTTTTCCCACCTCCACCCCAGTTCCTGCTTTTCATGCTGTGTCTGATTTAATCAGTGTCATGTCTGTTGCCACTGATACTGGTTTTGTTCTGTATTGGAGGTCTTGCTGCTGCTCACCCTGCCTCAGGCTTTCCAGATATCCTCACAGAACCCAGAGCAGAACTATACTGCCAAATGTAAATTATTGCAGATAAAAATAACACCCTTCTTTTAACTGTAGTCCTGACTACAACACTAGTTTGCACGTACAACTTCATTTCATTGGCGGGGGTCTGTTGATCACCTGCTAGAGGTTATGGCGCATGCATCTTTTTATTTGCCATTTTATTGCTGTTTAGATCAAAACAAACAAATTACGTAAAAGCAGTGAAACCTTTGCAGTCTCTCTCCCTACCAGCCACAGTCTACATGTTTGAGCCCCATCCCTGCTTGTCCCAATGCAGGCTGCTGTTTGACAGGCAGCAAACTTGGTTTGACAGGTGGCCAGGCAGTGTCACAGGCTCACTGCAGAGAACACTGCCTGTCTCCATTCATTTCCTCCTTTCTGCTCCCCTGACCTGAACCCCACTGCTCCATACCTCAGCTTACCCCACCCACCTTCCTGCTGGGTGAACATAATGCCAGAAATAGAGGTTTCCTTTTTGCAGATGAGCCTTTTACACTAATGCTTCTCTGTCTGCTCTTGGGTTTTGTTATATGTGTTTGTGCTAAAGGTAAAAATTGAATTATGGAATAGCAAACAGTGGAAGGAAGACTCTCAAGGTGCAAAGATAAAAAGCTATATTCCCGTGTTCAAAAAGACAATGAAAATGTGCCCTCAGTGACTCGTGTGGAGTTTTCGTGAGAAATATTTGAGATTATTTGCTTGTTTGTCAAGATGGTTTACTGTGTGCAAGGAAATACTCACACTTATCAAAAATGCAAATCTGAATTCTATGATTGTAAATAGTAAAACAAAAAAGAGAAAAGACTTGTGATACACTATATTGCCAAAAGTACTCAATCATCCATCCAAATCATTGAATCCAGGTGTTCCAATCACTTCTGTGGCCACAGGTGTATAACACCAAGCACCTAGGCATGCAGACTGTTTCCACAAACATTTGTGAAAGAATGGGTCGCTCTCAGGAGCTCAGTGAATTCCAGCGTGGTACCGTGATAGGATGCAACCTGTGCAACAAATCCAGTCATGAAATTTTCTCGCTACTAAATATTCCACAGTCAACTGTTAGTCGGATTATAACAAAGTGGAAACAATTGTGAATGACAGCAACTCAGCCACGAAGTGGTAGGCCATGTAAAATCACAGGTTGGGCTCAGCTGATGCTAAGGTGCATTGTGTGCAGAGGTTACCAACTTTCTGCAGAGTCAATTGCTACAGACCACCAAACTTCATGTGACTTTCAGATTAGCTCATGAACATTGTGTAAGGAGTTTCATGAAATGGGTTTCCATGGCCCACAGCCAACTGTTAGTGGTATTATAACAAACTGGAAGTGATTGGGAACGACAGCAACTCAACCATGAAGCGGTAAGCCATCTAAAATCACAGAGCCGAGTCAGTAGATGCCGAGGTGCATAGTGTGCAGAGGTTGCCAACTTTCTACAGAGTCAGTCCCTACAGACCTCCAACCTTCATGTGGACTTCAGATTATCTCAAGAGCAGTGTTTAGCCAGCTTCATGGAATGGGTTTCCATGGCTGAGCAGCTGTATCCAAGCCACCAAGTGCAATGTAAAGCGTTGGATGCAGTGGCCGTCACTGGACTCTAGAGCAGTGGAGACGTGTTGTCTGGCGTGATGAATCATGCTTCTCCGTCTGGCAATTCAATGGACAAGTCTGGGTTTGGCGATTGCCAAGAGAACAGTACTTGTCTGACTGCATTGTGCCAAGTGTAAAGTTTGGTGGAGGGGGGATTATGGTGTGGCGTTGTTTTTCAGGAGTTGGCCTCAGCTCCAGTGAAAGGAACTCTTAATGCTTCAGCATACCAAGACATTTTGGACAATTTCATGCTCCCAACTTTGTGGGAACAGTTTGGGGATGGCCCCTTCCTGTTCCAACATGGCTGCTCACCAATGCACCAAGCAGGTCCATAAAGACATGGATGAGGAAGTTTGGTGTGGAAGAACTTGGCCTGCACAGAGTCCCGACCTCAAACTGATAGAACACCTTTGGGATGAATTTTCATCCATCATCAGTGTCTGACCTCACAAATGTGCTCCTAGAAGAATCATCAAAATTTCCCATAAACACTCCTAAACCTTGTGGAAAGCCATCCTAAAAGAGTTGAAGCTGTTATAGCTGCAAAGGGTGGGCCGACATCGTATTAAACCCTATGGATTAAGAATGGGATGTCACTCAAATTCATACAGTATGCATGTGAAGGCAGACGAGTGAATAGTTTTGGCAGTACTGTGTATGTTATAGCCCAGATCCCATGAGTTCTGTGAGTTCCATTTTCATGCTGTGATCTCTCCCAGCAGGAAAGGTTCTCTATATGCAGACGCTGTGGTTTATCTAAAAGGAAACTGTTAGTCAAATCAAAGCACACACGCCCTGAGTCGATCCACTTCACTGTATCTCAGCATTCATCCATTCAGAGCTGCCTTTTCACTCTGATACGTTCCTCTGCATCTCTTTTGTCTTTTGCTGCAGAACGAGACACTTTCCTTGGCTTCAGCCATAATTGATTTTTATGTAAATTGAGATCGGTCAGGAGATCAGCAGATTACCTCTGCATGCTTTTCCTCATTTCCTCACAAACACAAATACAGGTGTAAAAATGTCTCACATGCATGCCAACAGACACTCTGTCTCTCTTCTACACACACACACACACACACACACACACACACACACAC
>JASGAU010363380.1:0-19235 GCA_030220045.1 Australoheros facetus
CACACACACACACACACACACACACACACACACACACACACACACATACAGAATTAGCTGTGTGGGTATATGGGAAGGTTTCCCAGGTATATTTCTTGTACACAGTAATAAGAAGTCAGGTTTTATTATCATGAGCTCCCACTGCAGACCGTTGTCAATTTACTATTAAAATCTAAAAAAAATTCTGTTCAACCTAAACCGGATCAAAGCCAGCTTACATGTTTCATGCACATACAGATCATACATGCTCACATGCACGCGGAGTGACTGGTTTCCTCGGGTGGAGAACCTGCCGAGTCCTGAAAGAGGAAGGGTGGAGCAGGAGGAGAAAGAGGAAGATGATGGAAATGAGGAAGAAAAAGTGCTTTCTAAACAGTGTGAATCCACTCTGCTGACACTGGCAGACAACAAACGTTGGGTTTGAATCCTCTTGTGAACTAAAAAACATGCATGACAGCTAAGGGCACTGGGTTATAAATCCACTTGCAAAAGATGAAATTATGCAGCAAATTTGAATTGGCAGGACAGAAAAATATCTACAGAGAGTGCACAAACTTAGGGGACAAACCTTCTTTGATCTGTTACACTAACCTGCAAACTGTGTGAAGGACTATATGTTATCACATGTAAATTTAAACGTCCAGAATTCAATTTGAGATTTGAAAAAACGAATAAGTAAATAAAAAAATAATATTTTTATCAAGGCATCAGAAACTTCAATAGCTAAAGTTTGAATAAATATATAAAAATATATATCTAAGGGGTAAATGTCAGGGTATACCCTGTAACACTTGCCATGTCTGTGTTTCTTAAACATAAACTTTATGTATTTGATGACTCATTTGAGCCTTTCAATTTTTATTTTTCATTCCTGCAAGAGATGCCAGTGCCCTTTGTTATTGATATACTGATGCTCAGTCCCCTCATTCACATTTTAAAGCTTCAGTCTGTATTAACAGCTCCCCCTGGGCCATTCCATCACATGTTTTCCTACCAGCTGCCTTGCTGGCAAGGTCGCTGTCACAACATTCAGCTACAGAGTCCCTTGTCTGTCTTGGACTGCAGCTGGCAATGGTAATCCTGGTTTTGCTCGGGAGATTTGCTGTGGAGGGCCACTCTGCTTGGCAGAACCTGCAGCAGGTAGAGGAGTACTCCTGACATGCCAAGTTTACCAAGGCCAAAGAGCAGAGCAAAGAGCATCTGCAGATGGACTCCACTGCTGGGACAAAAATCACCAGAAAGCCTGCTGATTATAACTCATGTGTCAGAATTTGGTAATTAAAATACTTGCAGAAAAACACCTTTAAAGTTGTATTTAGAGGGCAAGTGTGCACACACACACAAACACACACACACACATCAACAAATATAATCCAGATCTGTGGGAAACTCTGTACATAAACTTAGCACAAAAGTGGGGAAGTTTGTGTTTATTTGGTTATTTCTTTGTTGTAACGATGCTTCTTAGCAGTAAATCTTATTCTGTTGGAAAGCCTGTTTATTCCCCTGAAATGAAGAATTATTTGGCAGGAAAATACATTTGTGGGTTGAGCAGCAGAGTTGAGTCTGTGGGATGCGCCCATGAAAAACTTCTCTGCCAATTCAAGCTTCACTTGTTTGGTGTCATTTATTGGATTGAAGTCTGAAGAAACAAGACAATTTAACAATTTATTCAATCTTAATTCTTCCTCTGATCCTCTGGATCAGATTAAATATGCACATGTACGGTGATGGCATGGTGAAATATACTTAAATATTTAACAGATAAATGGAAACATTTTGATCCATGATATTCTATTTGTTCAAATCATGTTTTGTTTGCTCGTCTCTTGTAAAACTGTGTACGCAGGAATGTGCCATATAGTGATTTAAGAGGTTTGTTGTTGTTTTCTTAAATACGCAGCGTTTATTTTAAAGAATATGGTGTCTCAAGCATAACGATCAGTTTTAGTGTCACTCACAAATGACTCAGACTCAGCTTTATTGTCATTCACACTATGAGACAGAGTGAACAAAATGTAGTTTCTCAGGTCTGTGTGTAGGTCAAACATAGGATTATAGTAGTAATATACTATAGTATAGTAATAAATAAAAACTTAAATAAGTACAGAAAAATAGATAATACATAGATAGCTAAACTAGGATAAGTAAAAATAGAATAAGAATAGACTAAACTAAATTAAAACTAAAAGCAGGTATAGCAGCTTCTACTGTAGCAGCAACAACTTGAAATGGTTTTAAGGTGCAGTGGAGAGTAACAAAGAGCAGCTGCCTTTAGCTCAGGAGGAAGGTGAGCATGGGGGTTGTTGTTTAGCTCTGCTGTATTTTAATGTTGTTTTACTGATAGTGGTGCTAGCTTTAACTCTGACACTGAGCGCTAGAGAAGCCGCTGCGCTGCTGCGCGTCGTCATCTGTACGTTATTACAGAATTATGTATGCACATCTTTTACTAATGCATCCAAATATGAATTGTGTGGATTTTTGTGGTGCTGTTTCACAGAAAAAAAACTCTTAATTCGTTACATCTGACAAACAGCTTCTTGTTTGGTGAGCTATAAACACGGATTAAAGACACATTGTTTCCTGTAGCTTCAAAGAGAGCTCGCAGGCTGATGACTCAATGATTCTCATCCACTCACTGATGTTCATTCAGCGCCTGCTTGACAAATTCATCCAAACTATATCAGAGCAGGAATGTTTTAGTCCAATTTATAGTGACCCATATTTTTCAGAGTGAGCTGGTTAACATCACCAGGAGAAGCATTAGAAAACAAATGAATAATAAATGAAACAGATACGCTGAGAAGCCTTTAAAGCAGCATTCTTTGAAGGAGGATTGGCCCATTTCAGTATGTACTGTATGCTTGTGTTTGAGCGTTGATGCTCAAGAGAAAAATGGTTTCTGATACACTGACTGTTCCTTCATAATGACATATGAAAATACTGCTAAACATCTTCTGTGCATCTAATACTTCATGCCAATCTCCCGTTGCCCGTTAAGGAGATGCCAGCATCTGAACTTTCTCAACTCAAAATGGTTGTATTTATCAGAATACTGATTTTCATATTTGAATCTTGAAATGACCTTGATTTATGATTATCAATGAAGATGCATCCAGTTAAAACACTGTCAGAAGATCATTACCACCACCCTCAAACATTACCACACTGTTGCTCCTGCTGATTTTCAATCACTAGTCAAGTAAAGCTAAATATTTTCATTATTACCATGTCTGAAGTTCAGTCACTGCATCCATAAAGAGCTTTGCACATGAATGTGTAGAACATGAATACAAGAAACATGATTTATTGTATTGGAAGCTTTCTCTTTGTAGTTTGCTCTTATGGGCCACTGCAGGATAGATAGATAGATAGATAGATAGATAGATAGATAGATAGATAGATAGATAGATAGATAGAAAATACTACGAAAAAATATATAAAATGCATTTACAAGCCTATAATTGTTCAAAAAATAGTTTATTGGAAGGAGAAAAATTGTACTATATTAATATATTTTTCTGTTCTTTTCTGTTTATACTCAGTTTTCTTTGCTTCAGTTAGTTTGTACATTCACGTTAACTATCTTGTTAACCCTGCTTATTAATATGCAGCATTTCAACTACAAAATATCCAAATATTTATATTACTACAACTAATGCTGCAATGTGGGAGAGTAGTTTTATTTGAATAATATATAATATATCCAACAGTATTTGACCTCAGTTATTTGTAATTATGAGTACAGTTGTACAATAGTAGAATGACTGCTTTAGAAATAGCCTATGATCATGGGTCAGTATCATGGGTCAGTATTGATATCCAGGATCATATTCCTTTCTGTCACTCCCACATGTCTCACCAACAACAGAAAGTCAATAATCTGTCCCTACAATACAATGGGTGTGGAGCATTGGCTGTGACCTCTAGCATCTGGAGTCATACAGATAGCAATGAAATGTGTTACAAAAAAATACCCCACCCCCCACCCCCACCCCAGAAAAAAAGGGGGGAGTGCACGCATTTTGTCTCTAAACACCAAATCTGTACAGATTTTTCATTCGCAGATATGAGCACGCACATCAGTATTTTAGTGGAGCAGACAGGGAAAGCTGCAGGACGTGGAGTGACAGGCAGACAGAGAGGCATGCAGAGCTGCATGGGCGTCTGATTAGCAGACACGGACCCGAGACTGCATCTCCAACCATTTCATCCAAAGCATCTTACAGCAGCACGAGTGCACATTCAGCTCGGGTGGGTAGTGAACCACTCCACTGCTGTTGCAGAATCACTGACAGACAGACAGGCCGTGATGTGGCCAGACGGACACACGGACCGAGAGGAAGAAGGTAGAGAGGGTAGGTGACGGCCGCACGGCTGCACGGCTTCTCGTGCTTTTGTGTTTTCTCGCTAGATCAGCCTGACAGAAAATCAATGACGCTGCACTCTCACAGAGACGCAGAGCAACCAGAAGGACAACGGAGCTTAACGTGCAACAGCCAAGCGCGCACCTTTTCTAACACAACAGCGTGTTGGGGAGAATTTAGGATATTGAAGGTGATTCAGGTGTGCGTATGTGACGGAATGTGTCAGTCACGACTGGGCCTTAAATACGCCAATCTGCTCCACGAAGCAGTTGCTTCCACGGGAGCTTTCATGTGAGACCCAGCCACTGTTCACATTTACCACACAACCGCAAAATGAGCCGTATGCATAAAAACAGAAGAGCTGGTGGCTGGTTGGTGTGGTGGTCCTGAGATTTGAGGATCTAAAAAAAAAAAAAAAAAGGATGGATGGATGGATTGACGTTTACTTGCGCAGCCACTATTCTGGGGGTGGGGAAGGAGATGGGGGTCGGATTTCGCACCAACAACCTGCCGGGCCGCCGCATCGCTGTCAGTAAAACGTTGCCATCATTCATTCATTCATCTAATTTTATATGCAAGATAAATCAGCATCAGTTTTTAAGGATCCAGATATTTTAACCGTGTAGCCCCTTTGAGAGCCCCAGCTACGGTTAGGCTTCAGGATACGGTCATTCTCAGGGACAACAAATTATTAAAAATAAACTTTCACTTACCTTCATGTCGTTGACAATCGCCTGGAACAGACCTCCGAGGGCCCCGCATTCCTTCTCCACCGTCTCCATGTTTGCCAAATCCACCATTCGCCGGAATTTTTAGAAGCGCGCACCAACTGCGCGCTACCAACACCCAGCAGGGAAAAATATACAAAAAATGTATTTCCACAAAATCACTACCGGCCTCTCCGGTGTCGCCTTAAAACCGGGAGACCGACAACAGTGGGAGGGATGCAGGAAGAACGGGAGGAGGAGGGGTGGGGGGAAAAAAGAAGAAAGTGCCGAAACAAACGGCTGCTCTGCGGTCTCTTCCAGGAGAAGGTAAGATTGGTTCTGAGAGCGCAAAGACACAAACTCTCTCGGTGTCTCTCGCTCTCGCTCTCTCCCACTCCCTCCCACTCCGGCTCTGATTCAGTCAGGCGGCGAGATGGTACCGTTCATATGGTACCGGGGTGACCACGCTCATCTTGGCGCAGCCAGCGCAACGCGGGGACGCATGTGCATGCAGCGGAGAACCACAGAGATGTGGTATGTCGGAGCCCGTGTCTGTGCGTTCGTGCATGCATGTGCTCGTAGGTAAAATAACGACAGGCTGTGATTGGTGCAGAGGCGGTGGGCTCAGCGGTGCAGGGACAGCAGCCAGTAATACGATCCATTCAACTTCAAGCGAGTTGCAAAAAGGGGGAGGCTGGACAACCCTGGACGGTGTATCACATGGCCGCACGCAACCACATACACATGCATGTAGGGACACACACTGTAGATCACTAGAAAGGCAGGGGGTAACTGTCATATAGGGTTAGATACTAACAGAGTGCGTGCCTAGGAATGCGTCCTGACCACCGTGATTTATGCTTAAACCGTTAACCATTCAGTGACACGACTGCGGGGTTATTTTTGACAGTGTGACTATTTCTGAACCTTCACTTGCTACCCTCTCCTCTTGTGACATGAGTTCACTGGTTTAGCCAAGAACAGAACTCATTTCATTTTAGACATCATTTACTCAGAGTAATAAAAAAAAATGAATCTTTTTTGGGGAGTAGAAATCATATTTATTTATTTATTGATTGATCCCCAAAGAAAAAGCAGTCATTTAGATGCTTGGTATGACAGTGGCAACCTCCCGGCCATTTCGCCAGTACAGAAATGTGGAAAAATGCATGTCCTCTGAGGCCTGCTGGAGGCGTCGAAAAATGAACTAATCCTCATAGACTCCAGTTAGGGGTCTGTCCTTTCTGACTGATACTGTGTGCTAACACAGACCACTGTGAATCACACACCTCTGATAATTCAAAACACCAAGCTGGACCTTTTGATCGAGGTTAAATCTGTTTGTCTTCACTAAGTAACTGTTTGATGGTCCCTTTTCTATTGAACATAAAAACAATTGTTTAAAGACATGAAATAAACCAGAAACCACTGCACCTTCAGTCCCTGAGTCACATGATTGAGTGCATTGCAAACAAAATCGTTTGTGAGTCACTGCAGATCTATTGTTCTTATTTCCAGCTTCACAATTTTATTTCTGGATGTTGCTAAAAGAGATTTCTGCTTTGGCTTCTCCCTGTTTGAGGTCATTATTATTTTTTTTAAATAATAATAATAATAACTTTCTTCTGATTCGCTGCCCCTCACAAAGGGAAGGTTTGCTCGGCAGGTGGATAGATCCTCTGTGCTCACATTCAAAGCTGTGGGATAGCCACTCACTGACATCATACAGATCCAAGAGCATAAAAAACACTGAGAGCAGTCTGAAGCTCGAGCTTTTAGCTCAAACAGATTATTTGGACATATAATGACCTCACTGTTTTAAACTCATGTTTAATATGAGCGTCCAAAAGAATAAAAAACATATTAGGACCTCTTTAATCTATGATGTCAAAAACAATGTTACTGTTTCTTAGCACGAGTTGAGGCTTAATATTCACACTGCTGGTGTTCTAGTGTCAGTCAGACTTTGATACAAACACACGAAAACAGAAAATTACCTTCACATACAATGAGATTATTAAGGAAAAATAAAATACCCAAATGATACATCTGCAGGTGTTTAAACAAATGTTACTATGTAATTATTTCACACTAATCTTCATGAAAGCTCGTAAGTGGAAAGTTGGAAGAACTGCCGGGTGCCAGTCGTAACTCCAGCAGAGCATCAAAACAGCTGCAAAGAGCTGATTCAGGATCAGCTGGTGCGGTCCCAAAAATGAACTCTGACAGTGTTCATTAGTGTCGCCACTTTACTGTGAAGACTTTTATGTGTTTTGACTTTGAAATGCATAAAGATGACTTTGGTAATAAGGTCTGGAGTTACTACTGTTAACACCACGGTGCCTCTCGTGTAGACACTTACATAATTTGCACAGAGCCACAACTAACTATAAAAATGTTTCCTGAGGCAGTTCTTCCATGAACAGAAGCATCAGTGTGTGTGTGTGTGTGTGTGTGTGTGTGTGGGGGGGGGGGGTGTTGTTGTCTAATGAGGATCTCTTTCTGTTTGCTGGATATGAAAAAAGCTCCTCAGTTAAAGCATTTCATGTTTTGGATAATGTTTCCACAAACAGATAAAATATAAATAAAAAAGTGAAGAAAATACACAGTTTTATATTTGTGTGAGTCTTTCCTAAAAGCTCTATGCACAGTCTAGTGTAAAAGTAACATGATGCTCTAAGCAGCCAGAATTATGCTTTAAAGGTCAAAGGTCATAGTGGGCTGGTAAATCTGAGACTGCAGATGGATCATGTCAAAGGAATTCTTGAGACAACAATGGAGAGGGTAGATGGAATTGGCTGAAAGCAGAAAAATGTTATTATGACTTGATGATTTCAGAGCGCTGTGTCCAGATATTCCATTTTTATTGGAGCAGCTTCTGTGTTGAGTTTAAACAACCACAGAAGCCACGAACTCTACTCCAGATTCCAGTGTGACTCCTGTTAGAATATCACATGGATCATATTTAAGGTGGAATATTCAAATGCTGTTCATGATTCTATAAGACTGTCCCATAGCCCTTGTATCTATATTTCTTACATGTCATGCTTTAGCCTTCCTTTAAAAAAAAGAAAAAGGGATTCAGTAATAGAAGCAGGTGACAGCAGACATAACACACTGTGGTATGCAAACAGGGATGAATTTCAGAGCACACACGCGCGCTCAGCTCTAAGCTCATGCCAAATGTTCAGCATCCTGTGAGGGACCTCCTGTCGGGCATCTCCTGTGCATATGATTATGTGCAGGCTATGTGTTTCTGTGGCTACGTTGGTGACCTTGACCGAAGGACGAATGTAATGCACATCACATAATCAATGCTTTCCTGGTCTTAATATAACCTTTTCTGTGTGTTTGTGCTTCTTCTATCTGGTCTTCCTTCACACACCACACATTACTGGCTCACTTGGACTGTGCAGGAAGCTGAATAGCGTGCATTCAAACGCAGAGAAAACCTTGCTTTGTTTCTCATTATTTCTCACGAGGCCTCTCCTGAAAATGATCAGCTCAGTGCAGAAAGTAAACATACTTCAAAGAGTCATGAAAACAGAGTGGGTGTAGTAACAGCTGTGTGTGGTGAAGTGACAGATTCCAGCCAGGTTAAACCAATTTAACAAGGTTTTACTGCATTCCTAACTGTGGAGCTCATTTCTATTTAAAGATGCCTCACATTCTGCTAACAGCGGCTCAGACGGTCCCGTTAATAATATCACTGATCCAGTTTCCCCCGTTATCCTGTTTGTGTCCTGTTTGTGTCCTGTTGTTGTTACTGTCATGAATAAAGGTCATTTATTACACATTATTGAAGGTCTTAAAGGTATAAGATACCCTTAACCAGAGTCATGATAGGAATATAATTTCATACACAATTTGTAGCAAAAGATTTGAAATTATGGTTCTGACACTCACTGGTCCTCAGCCTCCCTCCTTATGCTTAGCGTACAGTCTCAGGCTGCTGATTTGGGGTGAAACCCTCCATGGTAATGGATGTGATCCATGGTTGTGATCTTGACATCAGTGGCTTCTATTTCCTCCTTTGGCCAGCTTATTATCCAAACACGGCAGGGCATAGGTGTTGCTCTTGTTCCTTCCATTCAGCTGACTCCTCAGGACTTGCCTTACTCTCTGCAGGTACTTGGAGGTTGCAGCTTTCCTAGCGGCCTCTTCGTGGTTCCCATCTGGCTGTGGGATTCCAAGGAACTTGTCCTCAGTGTCTGCTATGTTGCCTTCTGGTAGTGCAATCCCCTCAGTTCTGACTACCTTCCTTCTCTTTGTTACCATCCGACTACACTTCTCCAGTTCAAATGATATTCCAATGTCATTGCTGTAGATCCGTGTGGTGTGGATCAGTGAATTGATGTCTCGTTCACTCCTGGCATACAGCTTGATGTCATGAGGAGGTGGCTGATGGTTGCTCCATTCCGTGGTCCGTGGAGAAAAAAGACTAGAGGCTAAGATAAACTGACGTTATCCAGCTATCAGAGCTGCAGAAAGGTGTGATGAAGAAAGGGGTGCCTAAGAAGTGCAACAAGCTGTCCGGACCCCGACCTCTTGTTCCAAAGACCTCATAGAAGGACTTTGCTGTTAGTTAACGAAATAGTTTCAATCAGTCGTAAATGGAGGTAGAACAGAGTCATAGATGCCCACCTTTGACGTATAGCATCTAGAAATGAATGAAGTAGCGATGCTGGGTGCCCCAAACATTCTCTAAGGGAACAATAGAACAGGACGGCTTGTACAGCTGAAGACTTTGGCCTGCTGGTCTGTTTTGTTCCTTGGGGTAGCTGCACAGATGCTTTAAAGTGAGCTCTAGCTTTTGAATTCCTTTTGATGGAGGCTAAACAATCATCAGTAACAACACACTCCCTCTCACTGTTACCCGAAAGCCTTCACAATTACTTTGCCTCTCTGGAGGGAGCTTGATTGATCTGCACAAATAACATGCTCTCACTGATTGGGCCCTCATCCTCAGGCTGGATGCAATTTTTGTTGACTTTGTGATCACCACACTCGTTCAACTACATTTGTGGCCCTTGGGTTTAAATAAAAACATTTATTGAGTTTTATCCTGCATGCAAAAAATTCAGTCCTACAATCACTGAAAGGGCACGGAGCACAAACGCTTCCTCTCTAAAGTTTGATATTAAGACTTCTTCCTGCTCTTATTACACCTGTTCACACTTTTTTATACCATGAAGAGAAACTGGACCTTTCAGGGGATTTAAGCATTTTGTGTACAACACAACAGGCTCAAAAGTTAAGATTATAAAGATTTATGTTTTATTAATTTTGTGTTTGAAATGCTGTAAAATAAGAAGATTAGTCAGTGGATGTTGTGATGATCTAAAAGACAAAGATGATTCAGATGTTGCAGTGAATCATCGATGACAAAGCTAAGCCTGTATGGAGTCAGTGATGGATGCAGTGCTGTTTATAATGACTATGTTTGTTATTAAAGACAAGAAGGTCTAATAAAAGATGCTGAGTCACATCCAGTATACAGAAATACTTCATGTTCGTGCTGAACTTTTGACAGTCACCTTATATAATCCCAGAAAAATAAAGAATTAACTTATCCAAGTGAATACATGTGATAAAAAAAAAAAGATTATTACATTAGATGGGATAAAACTGAATTGGATGATTGAAATCTAAAGAAACAAGACATATTAGCAATTTAACAGTTTATTGATTTAACAAACAGAGGCCACAGCAGCCTGGTCTCACACTGCTGTGAGATGGCAACAAAGAAATAATCAACCAAACAAATTTCCTTACTTTTGTTTACTTAAGTTTCAGATTAGGACAATCCAGCGCTGGCCTTTAATACTGGTGTGTAACTGAAGTAATAGTTTGACCTTATCATTTCACTTTTTATCTATGTATTTGTATGAGAGCTCTGAATTAAACACATATTCATATAAATAATGGTATTATTCCATTAGGAATGTCAAGTAACCAATAAAACATAGTAAAAGCCAAACCAGTAAATCAGATGCGTGTGGTGTTGGTTAATATATTTTTATGTTCAAGGAATCATAAGGGCAGCACTGTGGTGGTGGTTAGCACTACTGCCTCACAGCTAGAATAACACCTAGAAGGTCTGGGTTCGATTCCACCTTGGCCTGGACTTCTCGCTGTGAGGAGTTTGCATGTTCTCCCTGTGTCTGCGTGGGTTTCCTCCCACAGTCTAAAGACACGCAGTTACTGGGGTTAGGTTAATTGGTCACTCTAAATTGCCCATGAATGTGAATGGTTGTCTGTCTCTCTGTGTTGGCCCTGTGCCAGGCTGGTGACCTGTACAGGGTGTACCATGCCTCTCGACCTATGACAGCTGGGATAGGCTCCAGCCCCCCTGCGAAGAGAATGGATGGATTGATTTCTGGAGCGAGAATTCCTGTGTGGTGATGGACTTTACTGTTATCTGGCATTATTCTGTCTCTCCAAGACAGTGATTTATTTTCACGTCGACTGTTGCCTCTGCAGCATTGTTCAGCAGTGTATACAATGACAAAAAACAGACCATTTAAAAATAAAGATAAGGTCATTATGAATTTGATTGCTGTAACACGTGTTAGAAAAGTTAGGAAGCAGCCATGTTTGTGACTGTGTAGCATCCCTTCTTTTAACAACAGTCTAAACATCTGGGAACTGAGGAGAGCAGCTGCTGGACTCTCAGGAGAGGAACGTTGTCCGATTCTTGTCTGATAAGGGATTCGACCTGCTCGACACTCCTGGTATTCTTTGTGTTATTTCCATTGCGTGATGCACCAAATGTTCTCAGTTAGTGACTACAGGCCGGCCAGTTTAGCACCCGGAGCCTTCTGCTATGATGCCATGCTGCTGGCATAGATGCACTATGTGGTTTAGCATTGTTTTGCTGAAATATGCAAGGTGTTCCCTGGAAAAGATGTCTGCATATGTTGCTCTACACGTGGAAGCTGCCAACTCCAACCAGGCACTCATGCACCCCCGTACCATCAGACATCAAAGCTTATGAACTGAGCGCTGATATAAAGCTGAATGGTCCCTCTCGTCTTTAGTCCAGAGCATGTGGCCACTCAGCTTTGGCCCAGAGAAGATAACAGCCTTTCTGGGTCATGTTCGTATACAGCTTCTTCTGCTATGATGGAGCTTAAACCTGTATTTGTGGATGGCATGGCAAAATATGTTGACGGTGAGCAGATGCAGTGATTTCCATGAGAGAATTGCAGAGGAACATTATTCTGAAACTGTGCTGCAATGTTTAGATGCAGTATTTTGCAGATTGATGAACCTCTGCCCACCTTTATTTCTGAGAATCTCTGCCTCTCTAAGAAGCTTTTTTTTTAAAATACCAAATCATGTTACTGACCTGTTGTCAGTGAAACTAATTACTTACAAAACGTTCCTCCAGCTGTTTCTTTTTACTGCCTCTTACTTTGTCTCTGAGATGTGTTGCTGCCATCAAATTCAAAATGGATTCATATTTTTCATGAAAAGTAAAATGTTTAAACATTCGATATGTTTTCTATGTTCTATTGAAAATAAAATATGGATTTATGAGACTTGCAAGTCATTGCATTCTGTTTTGTTTACATTTTACTCTGTGACCCAACTTTTGTGGGGTTGGGTTGTTCTCTTTTTAACTTTACATGAGCTTCGTGTCCCCTCAGCCAAGTGATTTACGTGACAAGCTTAAATACAGCTTGATTATATTTTAGTTTGGTTAACCAACATTGGCAAAATAAGACTGACACTGATGGTATTCTAGTTTTTTTTTTTTTCATTTCTTTGTAACACTATAGTTAGGAACCCATATCAGTTTACATTAACACATAATAACAGAATTAGGTGCTTTTAACGGCCCTCCAGAGCAACACGAGCACTTAACTTATATTTCATCTGTAAGGCGCAGTTTGGTTTAGTCTGTATGTTTGAAAATGCTGAAGACATCAAAGTTGATTTATAATCTGACAGCCAATGAAGTTTTCACAATTAGCTCTCCAGCTCTTAAACACAGATTCACTGATTGTTGCTGAGGCCAAGTGACAGAGGCTGTCAGGCTTAGTTCCTCAACCACTGTCCCGTGATGTCCAATCACTGGCCCTCGTCACCAGGCTTCCACCTCAGATTCTCTGTTGTGCCCATGTTGCGGTCGTTTCTCCCAGTCTCCATGCTGCTGTCTCTCTGTGTGGCCTCTGATCCAACATCTGTGTCAGACTATAAGTTTGGGCTGGGAATCAATGACATGCAACCTCCACGGTAAAAAGCTGCGTCTTCCAACCCTTTTATCTGAAATCCTGCACAAACACAATGCCGATGTAATTCTTGTCTCTGTGTTTTGTCATCTGTTTTCTTAGGCAATTCACAATGTTTTTTCCAACATGGGTAAGAGTTGTGATGGTCATGCCAAATATTTTATCCACAAATTTAATGTGAACACACTATTTATTTTGAATAAAAATTTTTATAAACTCAGCTAAACCCAAACAAATAAAAACATGTCTCTGGGTGATCTTATAAATAACTTTGTTTCCAGGAAACTTCCAGGTAATAATTAGAGACCTGTAATGTTTTACTGCTGTAGTCCCCAACATCTCATATAAAAGCTAAGAATAAACTGGCTAAAAATACCACAATCCTACATTCAAACATACATTTAACTGCAGATTGTAAACTGCTCCCCAAAACCCAAATTGCCCCATAAAATACAGAGGGCCTAAACCACTGCTGACCAAATGATGATACACTCAGAAAATAAACTATGCTATTGTACCTCCAGGGGTCTGACAGCTTGTCGAGATAGTACTCTGTACCAATGGACCCTTGGCATGCACACTTTTCCACCAAGTACAAGACAACAAGAATACGATTTCCATGTCTGAATCCTTGGAAAAATGCTTTTAAATCTTTTACTTTTACAGCACCCACATTTCTGAGAGTGTACATAGTTGTTTTAATATGCTGAATTTCTAGCTTTACAAATCAAGGGTTTGTGAATCTGCATTTAGAGCAGCGTGCATCTTCTTGTAATCCTTGAATACTGGAAAACAAATTGATGTACACTGAAGCTGTTGTGATATTGTCCTTCTGTACCCCTTTGCCAATATTTCACCCATTATCTCATGTCCTTCTCTCCCTTCTATTCAAAGTCACTTCCTCTCCATGTGCTGAGTAAGACCCTACGTCTGTCAAGTGTCACGGCAGACAAAATGATTAAAATGTAGGGAGTCTAGAGGAGAGAGCAACGAGAAGCAGTGTGGGAGATATAGTAAGCGGGGATATATACTAATGGAGGGAAAGGAGGAGAGAAGAGACCCCAATTTTCATCACCCTCCTCCTCCACCTCCTCCTCCTCTGTATGGCAGAATAGAATGTAGGTCTGTTCTTGCCTTCAGCCATCAGCAACAATCAGTTCTGCCCCAGTTACTGATGCATCTCCCAGACTAAACACACACACATACGTCACAACACGCAGTATTACATGCACACAGATTCACATAGACACATGGACAATATGGTCGCTGGAAGACACACACACACACACACACACATACATACACACACACAGAACAGTCTCTGAAGAACAGGCGTTGACATACAGAAGCAGGATCTGCAACAAGCCTGTGCAGATGTATGTAAACATTTAAATATGATCACTTTTCCACAGTTTCTAATAAAAAACTAAAATGAACTATAATGTTGCTAATATTGTGCAATCAAACGTGCACACATCATTGCAGAGCATTAGGCGTTGACCATATGGGGGCTGAAATGTAAAAAAAAAAATCTTCTGCTTATCCGGGGCAGGGTTGTTTGGGCAGCATCCTAAGCAGAGAAATCCAGAGTCTCCTTTTCAGCACCCTGTCATAGACCTTCACAGGGACACTGACAATGCAATCCTCAGATCACACCCTTCTTGAAGATGGGAACCACTCCAGTCTCCTAATCCATTGGCACTGCCCCAGATCTCCATGAGACGTTATAGAGGCGTGTCAACCAAGACAGCCCTACAACATCCCTAGCCCTGAGGAACTCAGGGTGAATCTCGTCCACTCCAGGCGCCCTGCCACCAAGGAGTTGTTTAACTGCCTCAGAGACCTCACCCCCAGTTATGGGTGAGTCATCCCCCTTGTCCCAGACTCTGCTTCCTCTACAGAAGGTGTCAGTGGGATTAAGGAGATCCTCGACACATTCCTTACACCACCCGACTCTATCTTCACTTGAAGTCAGCAGTGCCCCACCTACACTATACACCATGTGAGTAGAGCACTGCTTTCACCTCCTGAGTCAAGTCTTTTTCCATCGCCTCACTGAACTCTCCCCACACCCAAGTTTTTGCTTCTGCCACTGCCTGAGCCGCGTTCTGCTTGGCCTGCTGGTAGCCATCAGTTGCCTCCAAATCCCCGCAGGCTAACCAAGCCCGACAGAACTCCTTCTGGTTAATGGCTCCCTTCACCTCCCTTCAAGGGTGTCCACCATCTGGCCTGGGATTACTAGCAAGACAGGCAGCAACCACCTTGCAGCTGCAGCTCTGAGCAGCAGCCTCAACAATGGAGGTGCAAAACATGGTCCATTCTGACTCAATGTCCTCAGCCTCCTTCAGAAAGCTGTCAAAGTTCTCCCAGAGGTGAGAGTTGAAGATCTTGCAGACTGGGGCCTCTGCCAGGCATTCCCTGCACACCCTGACTATATGTTTAGGTGCACCAGGTCATCCAGTGTACTTCTCATGATCCAACTCACCACTAAGTGGTGATCAATTGACAGCTCAGCTGCTGTCTTTGCCTGAGTGTCCAGAACATACATCTGCAGATCTGATGAGATGATTACAAAATCATTCATTAACTTAAGGTGTCCTGGCGCCATGTGCACTTATGGACATCCTTATGTTCAAACATGATGTCTGTTGTGGACAAACTGTGGTTTACACGCTGCCTCTCATAGACTCAACTCAACTCCAGACTGGAACAGAGTCCAGCCCCTCTCTGTGAGTCTGGTTCCAGAGCCCCGGCTGTGCACTGAGGTGAGCCCGACTTTATCTAGCTGGTATCTCTCAGCCTCACACACTAGCTCAAGCTCCTTCCCCACTGGAGAGGTGATGTTCCATGTCCCAGTAGCCAGTCTCAATAACTGGAGATCAGTCCTACAGGGCCTCTGTTCTGCCCTGACACACATTGCACCCTACCCCTATGATGCCTCCTGAGGGTGGAGAGCCTACAGGAGGGTGGGCCCATGTCTCCTCTTCAGGCCCCACAGGCTAAGGCCCGGACACCAGATGCTGTCCCTCGACCACTCTTCCCAGGCCTGGCTCCAGGGTGGGGCCCTGGTAATCCTATCCCGGGCAGGGATACGGTGTTCCCTTGGTGACTCTTCCATTTGGGTCATTGCAATTGCTCTTTTTCTGGCCCCTCATCCAGGACCAATCTGCCTTTGGCCAGGGGGCATAAATATTTTTATGTTGCAATTACATACATCCTCATAAAGGAAGTGGGACACATTTTTGGCTATTTTAAAATTCATACCTTTTATTAAAATGTTCTAATAATTTAAAAGAAAGGCCTTTTCATTCTTTAAATAGTTGTATTTAATGTGGAGATGATCCAAATGCACAACACTGCAGGCTGAATGTTCAACAGAAAGCAAGCCTTTATTCTTGCTGAGGAAAAGTCCAGAACAAAATGTAAAAGCTGAGCAGTTCCTGAATCCAAAGAATATGAGGTGCATGAAAAACACAGACCAGCAAAAACTGCGAGAAGAATAAAAGGCGGTTGTGATAAAGACTAAGGGAGAACAGGACACAGAGAACTGATTAGACAACAAGACACAGGTGAAGGCAAAACATGGAAACAACTGATAGCCGATGAATAAATTCATGGAATCAGGAGCACAAAGAAAAAAATAAGTAAAACTAACAGAACACAAAAAAATAGTAATCTTTAAAGTAAACCAAAGACCAACACAGACGTGGATATTAACACTTAATGAGATGTCGGGGACAGGGCGACGCAGGCAGACCGAGGAAATATCACAGAAGTGCGACACAAGGAGGCATGAACAGAAAAAAAAAACACTGAGCAGACTAATAATACTAATAATAAATCATGAGCCAAAACACAAGATCACAAAACTGAAACTTATCACCAGGATAATATAACAGAAACAAAACCGACCAAACCACCTCAAAGACAGTAAAGAAGTGCAGTCCTTTCACTCAGACTTGCAGAGGTGAGGCAGAGCTGACTGTTTTCTACAGCTGTCAGTGGACACGCCCCTAACTTTAAGCCTCAGCTAAATCCAAAGAAGGGTTTCTAAAAAAAAACCCCAAAACAAATCATGCAGCTTTCAGTTTGTATCAAGGGGAAAACTATCCAGAGGTCAAAATAATTTTTAATAAGGCCCTAAACATGATGCTGTTAATTGGAGCATTTTAGCATGAATGTCTGTGGGAAGTGACTTTGTTAGAGTCTGCCTCAAGTGGCCACTAAAGGAACTGCTCTTAAGGGCCTTTTACATTGGTTTTTCTGTCCCAGAGGTTGCACTTAGTCGCTAATGTCCTTTGGAACCTTCAACAGCCGGACTTTTGGCTCACCAGAAAATGGCAAAATGAAACCTATGAGACAAAAGAACAGGTAACAAAAAGAAGAGTAATAAATCTTTTTTTAATTATTAATTTTGATATATTTAATCCCTTTTTTGTTATACCATCTATGTATCAACTTGTATCCACAAGACAGAGCTTCAAATGAATATTTATCACACACTAAACTGATTATAATCAGTGAAAAATATGCCAGATACTGTAAGTAACTTTGAATAAATAATAGCAGCAACTTTTTGATCAGAAGTATCTTATTACACGCTAACGCTGACGCTACTCCATCGACTACAGCGGATCCAAAACGCAGCAGCACGGTTACTAACCAGCACTCGTAAAGAAGACCACACATCCCCCATACTAGCATCCCTACACTGGTTGCCAGTCAGTTTTAGAATTGATTTTAAGGTTTTATTATTTGTTTTTAAGGTGCTGCATGGGTCAGCGCCTCCTTACCTCTCCGATCTTATAAGCCTGCGTACTCGCACTAGATCACCGAGGTCTGCCGAGCGAATGTTCCTAACTGTACCGAGGTCAAGATTAAAACACAGAGGTGATCGGACTTTTGCAACTCTGGAACAAGTTGCCCCTTCATATCAGGACCTCTCCTACAGTTGACACCTTTAAAACTCATTTGAAAACCCATTTTTATTATTTGGCTTTTAAATCAGAATGAGTCCTGATACATTAGTGATGCTGTTTTCTTTTACTTATTTTTTATTATTTTATGTTTCCTGTCTTAACTGTCTTCTTATGTTTTATGTTATTTTACTTATTTTAAATGTACAGCACTTTGGTCAACTGCTGTTGTTTTTAAATGTGCTTTAGAAATAAACTTGACTTGACTAACTTTTGTCCTTCTCGCTCTGCTTTGGCAGAATCCTTACATGAACATTTTATCTGTAACTGTGTTTGTTTCAGCTTATTCCTGAATCTTTCGTGCCTCCATCTAATGAACATGAATATGTGTAAAAAAAAGGCACAGCAGACAGCATGAAACCTAATGGGATTTGTTAGTGATTGGCTGAGTAGCCAAATAAGACCCCACACAAAGGAAGTGTTCCATTTTTGTATTTGGTGCTCTACCCCTAACTGTAGCTTATCATTAAAGAAGCTTCTTTAGCCAGTATAGCCCACACTTTTAATTAATAAAGTCTCAAAATTAGGTCTCATTTTTGTATGAAGATGAGTTTGAGCTCCACTGATCTAATCCAGCAATTAGCAGCAACCCAAAAAAAACAGAGCAGAGCAGCATGATGTGGCTCCACTTTAACTAGCAATAAAGCAGGAGAAACTGAACCACGAAACTCTATAGAACAATTCTGTTTTTAGATGGATTTATGCATATTTAGCATTTGCAAAAATCCTTCTGCAATTGGTGGGAAAAGAGACCAATTAAACAAAACAAAATAAAAACAGTAAGCTTTTTTTTATTCATAACGAGTCACCACATACATGAGTCTGTCTGTCCAATTTCAATTAAATTGTATTTATATAGCACCAAATCACAACAAACAGTCGCCTCAAGGCGCTTTGTATTGTGGGTAAAGACCCTACAATAATACAGAGAAAACCCAGCAGTCAAAA